>JASGXE010007382.1:0-18979 GCA_030068105.1 Sinentomon sp. SZTP_YWyxl | reverse complement strand
TATTGGCCTCCTTTGACTGTTTTGCAATTCCTGATTAGGGTTTAATTTTCATAGCTTCATTCGTATACTTGCTTAAAACGACCAGCTTAAAAGCCTGATGCGAACTGATGTTGAAGCACTGTGACCTGTGACCTCGCTCTGCATCAGGCCTAAATGAGGTTTGAAAGGTAAGATCTTATTCTTCCAACAACAAAAGCAATTGCTTGTTGTTTTCGCATTTTGAATTGATCACGGTATAGGTTTGAGTGGGCTCACGTTTTTGGTTGACGAGTGAGTCACTCCCAATGTGCTTGGAAAATTTTCCATTTTAAGTTAATTGGGCTCGCTCCAGACCCGAGATCAATCAATGAAATTCGTTTTTATTCCAGATATTGTGACCTTAACATTCCTTAAAATGACCTTAAAGTTTCAAACTATGAAAGCCCGGCCCATTGGGCTGGATCGCCTCGTAACTGAAATATTTCGGAAATCGCAATAAAAATTGGGGAAACCGACAAAAGTGGCAGAAATTTCAATTTGATATTGAAATTTGTGCGGCAAAAAAGTGGGGCAAATTTGTGCGGCGGAAAAGAAAATGTTGGCACAAAAAACAGACATTTGAAAAAACGTGAAAAAATCTTTCTGACGTATTGCATTTTGAACATGAAATGTGAATTTGTCCAGAAATCGCTTCTGATATTTTTTGACAATTTTCTCGCTCAAAAAAGAGAGATTCTCTCCGGACAACACTGATCCAGTGGGGCCATGTTTATGCCCCAGTGCAGCCAGGTTGGCAGCAAAGTTTTAATGACAACGTCCATGTGCAGAAGCCAGAAACGCGAAATGTTTCGGTGATGTTGTTGACTCGGAAACGGTCACTTTTTTGTTTGTGAGGATCAAAGCTGTGTATTATTTCGGCGTTGGTGTGGACGGTCTTCGTTTTTATTCGCCCAAGCAGACGTTTAGAAATGTTTTCATTCGCTCCTGATCTTTCTGAAAGCACAGACGAATTTCCACGTAAAGCTGAGACTTCTGTCGAGCAGGGACACCAAACTGAGCGCTGATATCCCGAGCAGAAGGCCCAAGCTGCCTCCGACGTCGCTCAGAAAGCTGCTGAATTCGTAGCCATAGATTTGACTCAACTTCGGGACGAAATTCGATCGGTAGGTGACGGCGAACGTTGCAATCTCGTGTGCTTGGCTGTGGTAGACTAACATTCGCTTTGTCACCGGCGTCAGACTGTACGAACGAAACGTACACTTCCTTGGACAAACGGTGAAATTACATTCATTTCCTGGTTCTGCTCGATCCATCTGCATAACACAAAAAAAAAAAATACTAAAAAAAAGAAGTGACCACTTCCATGTTGATGTGGAAGAAGCCAAGATTCCCAAGGGAACAGGCATGTTCCCACACTTCACGCCAAAATCCTTCGTAGGTCAGTACAATGCGTTCATTACTGACTCAGACGTCCTTTTGAATCAATGAAAACATGGGCCGAAAAATATAATTCATTCGTGTGAGGCGTGAAACTGCAGAATGCCCTGGTGAAATTGCATGGTCCATGTATTAGCCAAACCTTTGACATTTCTCCTGTGTCCGAAGGTCCGAAGGATTTTGTTGGACCCTGATCGCCGTCGGTCCCAATCGCCACAGTTTTGAGAGTCTAAATTGGTCACGAAGCATCTGATCTTATTGAACTCGCAGAACAGCAAGTATAGAAATGAACCACATAAATGAACCGACTTCTGAATTTTCGACACGAAAAATCAAAGCGCAAGCAAGACAAAACTGAATAATCTGCGCATAATAAATACAGGGACAGACCAATTCGGGGTTAACGCTATTTCCGAAATTTTCGCCAAATGGAAAAATTGGCGACCTTGGCCAGGAAGCGCATCTTCGGTGCCGATCTCACCACCGATGGTGGGTTTGTCAGACCTTTTTGGATCTGGAAGATATTTTCTGTAAATCTGTGAGGGGTGATTTCTGACTGGTGGGGGGGGGGGGTCAGGACCACAAGAACGGTCTGAAAACCCCCTTGTGGATAGTTAAAACTACCATCCACAAAAGATCAAGAAAATAGATATTGAAACTTGAAAACAATTGCTGCATTTGTGGCCAACTTCAAATACTTCAATTGCGAGTATCAACAGTCAGTGTCATCACAAATTGGTCTGATCCGTCCGTGATGATTGCAATTGTGTTGACTTTCTATTGAAGGGTGACGCGTTTATTTGAAATTCAAAAATTGGAAAATATTCAAGAAAAATAGGCCCACAAAGAAAGCCGCATCTGAAAGATCGGGACGCAGAGATAGGATATCAGAGAGGAATATCAACAGGAAGACAAGACAGCTGAGAGAAAGTAGGCTTTTGCAATTGGTTTCACTCATCTACCCTTCTCAACATGAAGGTACATTTTCCGACATCCCTTTTCAACAGTTTCAATTTCTATAAGCATAATCAAGACGGGAATAAAAATTGAGCTTCTCTATACAAAGTCAAAGCTCGCATCATCCTCCCACGTTTGACATAACGAGAAGCAGTTTGCCAGGTTTACATGCATATTTGGCGGGTTTACCACACCATCACTCTTAAATTAATTGTCCCAACATGATAGAGCCAGGAAAAAGAAAATCCCGCCGAGTGATCAACTGAGAAAGATCCCGAAAGAAATAATGGGTGACGGACGAACCAACATCTCCAACGAAGTTCTCCAACTCTCCATCTTGAATGTATCATTGCAAATCGGGTATCTTTCGAGATCCTTTCTTACTTTTGCCATGTGGTGATCACGACATCCTATTACTTCGAGGAATAAGTCCCAAATACAATATCTTATGCACTGTAATGTAAGCAAATAAAAAGTTGAGTCAAGACTGTCAAGAAGCAGGTGCTTATCAAAACGTGAAAAAAGTAAAAAAGTTTTGCGAGAAATTTTTGTCAAAAGTGGCAGGCAGTGTTTGAAACAAAATCCATGTTTTCTCCAAAATACACCCACAGTTGTTGGTGGAGAAGAATGCAAAAAATAAACAGATTATAAAAATCACAAAAGAGCGAAAATTTGATTCCGTGGCAGACTGACACCGAAAAAATTAAGAAGGAAAAAATAATTCCGAAGCAAATCCGCCACCGAAAGTGGCAAAAAACAGCAACACCAAGCCGGCAATGTCCTAAACCCAACCCCACGACAATGCTGCCAGCAAATGAAGACTAAAATCCATGGAATAATCTCCACTGCTAAATTGTTGGCAATTTTTCATTCTGTGCTTGGCGTCTGACACCGCCGAGTGAGGTTCCACCCGCCCGCCGTTGGATAATTTTTTGATTCAGTTTTGTGTCAGAATTAGGGCTACATTTGTGGTCATAGATAAGCTATTACACACAGGGTAGCTCAAAAGTCTTTGGCCATTTGAAAAATGTAAATTTGGCGTTTTTGTTATATTTTGTCATCAGAAACTTTTTCCAGCTCTAACCATTGATGTCAAGACTTTTATTCGAAAATTTCAGACCCGAATAAAGTGGTGACATCCGTTGGTTAGTTTTAGAAAAAGTTTTAAACAACAAAATATGATAAAACAGCAAATTTGAACCTTTTCTGTGGCCAAAGACTTTTGGTGTGACCTGCACAAGTATTTCCGGTAAAGTGTTTTTATCCGTGATTGGAGCTTGAAAAAGTGTCAGACCACAAACTGTGAAAAACCAGCAGATTTTCATTTTTGCTGCGGCCAAAGACTATAGGGATACCCTGTATGCAATTCAGATAAGATAAGTTTTAATTTTCTGATAAATTTGGAAAGGCCGAGAAACCTGGCCTGTAGAAAAATTATCATAAACCTGCGATATCAGTTGAAGGAATATGGCCAACTCAGTCCGTAAAGACCAAGCAGAAGCCCTAACCATGATCTATATATCCTAGTCTAACACTTAACCAGGTCTAATGTTTCCATTTCCCGAAAGTGTGCTCTTAAGGACCCCAAGAACTACAACCCCAACAAATGCGAACACGAATACGAGAAAAATAAATCGGACATGGAACATTATTCTTGGACACCTTCACGTACCCGAGCTTGATTATAGTTTGGATCGCTGTTACAAGAATTTCCAATGTTTATCATGCTCGTCTCGACCGCTGTCAGTTCGAATTCAGAGTGATAATTGCAACTTATCACTCTTGATGGCTGGAACGTAGATTCTAATAGACTAGGGAATTCTGCATCATTAAAGAATTTGAAAAAAAAAACAGGAAACAGTTAGAAAACTATCGCGGTCAGGGCGCGATTTGTAGGGGGATACGGGGGTATTACCCCCATACTCCCCCCCAGTTGAAAAATATTTCACCCAAAATTGAGGTATTTTATACACAAATATGGGTATTTTGCCCTAAAATTGAGGTTTACCCCACCCCCATAGTTAAATTTCAACAAATTGGGCACTGATCGCGGTATATTACTTGACCGTACAATTGAATCCCGAACTCTTTACTGAATAGGCTTACGCAATGTTTTTATTGGTACCTGGCGGCGTAATTTATTACTCATGTGTTTTTCCCATTTAAATATTGTCTCCGAAATCTTTCTTTCTTTTTACTCTTATCTGTGCAGGCGGTAGAAATTGAAGCGACAGATTTCACCAGAGCTTTGTGGAGGAGTCAGATTTTGACTTCGACTAAAAAAGAGGATCTTTAATTTCTGTTCAATCAATTAATTACACAGGATAAATCATTTGAAAGTATACAGACAATGCAGATTAGTTAAATGTATGAGTAGGCCTACCTACAAAACCATTAATTCCGTCATGACATCACAAATCCTTGAGGTATTCAAGCCAGGTATACCTGTATGAAAAGACCAATCCAGACATTCCATGGACCAAGTGTTTCTTGTCATGTCTGTGAAATGTCTCCGCGACCCTTTCTCACGCATTTTAATCGAAAAAAAAAACAAACTTCGTCTCCGTGTGGACGCATGTGCATTGTGCAAACAAATAAACAAATTTATTGTGTTTCGTGCTAGCAGGGCTTTCAAACAAACATCCGTAGGCAGACGTGTTTCCTCTTGAAAAGTTCAACCGCAACCTTTTATTTAAACCATGGGAAAATACCCGCAACATTTTTGCTTCCACGTTTACGAGATTGAGAATCCCTGGGTTGTCGGTGCAGTTGTTTACTCAACTGCGTTGCCGTTTAACGCTGGCTTTAATTGCCAGATTGCCTTTCATTTTTTGCAGAACAGGAGCGTCTCGTCATATCTCTCATGATTTTCCTGCAGCGTTTGGGGTGCATCACACTGCATTTGTGCCTTTTGTATTATGGCTTTTGAATTTTTGGTTTTCGTTGTGAAATCGGTTTCCGCGTGGCTTTGCATTGTTGGGTGTTTTTCACCGCCTCCGCCAAATTTCGTGCAACTCCTTCAATAATAGCTGGTCCAATCACCTAACAGCATGCAGACAAAAAGTGGACAACTATTTATTGCGTACTATTTCTGTTGACTATTTCTGTCCAGTTTACGACAGCTTTCACCAAAAATGAAATGTCCTTCCGGTTCAAAACCGCTGATTTTCCGGGGGAACATGCCTGGTCCGAAAAACGTTCGAGTCCGAATGGCTTAAAATTAGGTTACGTGTAGAATAGGTAAATATATATGTTAGGTTAAGTTTGGATAGTGTCGTTGGTATAGATTAGGTCAGGTTTGGTCAGTTAAACTTGGATTTGGTGAAGATTTTGCGAGATTGCACCATTCGATCTTAAAGTTTTTCGGACCAAAGCATTTTGACTCCCCACGTGTATACAGAAATCCAACATTGCCTGTTTATCGTGATTACAAAACTCGAGTCACAGACAAAAGATGCTAAGCCACAGACCTCTTAGGATCTGCTTGAAAAGTAGAACAGAGAACCAGGGAAGTATTTCCTGACCTAGGTAGTCTTCATCAGGATCGTGGACCTTGATTATCCAATGCATGTCGGGCCGTGGGCGACCATTCCAGACGGCTTTTCGATTTATGTAGACAACAAAATTATAGGCTGTAATCCCACTTCGCAATGGATTGAGCATATCGAACCTCTTGCATTTGTATCCGCCGCTGAGAATAACGTCTGTCACGCTGCAAGGGGAAGTAGTACCATAACATTGGATCAAGAAGTAAAAGCACTCGCGTGTTTCAGTGATATCACCGCAGCGCGGCGCCACTGCAGATTATCCTCAAAAAAGACGCTCTGCGCATCAACGGCCATGCAAAACCCCGAGTGTATTTCTCGCATTTTCTCGAAAAGTTTTCGTCGGATATTTGATTAGTTAGGCTCATTGGAAAGAGGAAGGATGCAGCTTTAAGAAGGCTTGACTTCATAGCTGAAATCACTCACACATATGCGCAATCTCATGAGAATCAAATGGGGATTTAAGAACAAGATAAAAAAACTCAGGAGGGTTTTGGCCGCTCGACTTGCAACTATTTTTGCGAGATTTTTTAAAAAGAGCATCGTGAGCTGGTTTTTCACTATTTACACCAAAAATTTATCCAACTTTATAGACCAACGCAGGCTAAGCCAAGTTTTAGTGTCCATATAGTTTCGCAGTAAAAAGATGGAAAATGTGCCACGAGGACTTTCAAATTCTGTCGTATTCTGTCATTTTTGTGAAAATGCTCGACAACGGGGGCTTGTCCAGTTCGAAAGATTGAAGAGAATAATTGCAAGGATCACACTTAATCCATTTGTTGACTTCCGCCTTGAAATTAGATATCCACACAGCCGAAAGACAATGTTTTGCACATCTTCTCGGACATCGTCGAATATTGCGTCATCGCCATCAGTGCCCGTGAAAGGGCTCACGCCCGAGGTCAAGGCACATTGGGAGCTGTTGGTATTTTCCACCCAATCTTGTTTAACTGTAGGCCTGTAGGTAGGTACGTTTACAAATAAAGGAGCATCTTAACGCAGCGCTTTTTGAGATCTTGCTTTATCCGAGGCACCATCCTGTCGAGAAGTGCCCCCAGCCATTCGACTGGCCCCTCACTGGCTTGTGCTTTTGGCTCGTCAAGGTCGCCCAGAGAATTTTGGCATCCAGAACACCCAAAATGAACTCCATGTTTCAGAATTTGTTCAGTTTCTGGTGGCTTCGCACTCGACCATCCAGCCAACGGCTATCCGAAAACCTGAAATGAGTCTCCTGCGAAAGTCCAACATGAAAATTGCAAAAGCGGGAATATCTTGCCAGTTCATTGTTTGCCCTGAGAGCAACACGTTTTCAGTCATCAGCATGTGGACGGGATCCTTTGGAACAGGAAAGCTGATTGATCGTCGATCGAAAAAACAAAGTGTGACAGCGTGGTGTCACACTTCAACAGAGGCAGAGCGACTGTCGATTTTATTCAACAAACAGACAAAAATAAAACGCAACATGGACTCCCACCGAACGCATAATCTTGCCTGCAGACATGCATGCACAAACGAACGACATGAGAATCCAAATCAGAGCGCGATCCACGAGCTTCAGATTCTGACTTAATTGCTTTCGATTCTGAACCAAACATATGATGGAGATAGGTATACCGATGTCTCCTTAATCAGTTTTTGTGGCATTGTTTCCGTGGGCTTTTCTTTGTCTTTCACGCATCATCAAATTCCCACAATGGGCTGTTGGGATTTCAAAACTTCAACAAAACGGACCTACATTTTGGGCCACAGTGTAAAACACCCATAACATTTGGATGGATATGTAGGTAGGTACTATTTCGGACTTCCTCTTAGACCATTAAATAATCGTTAGTTTCCCGTCAAACACAAGCTTTTCCTGCCAGTTCCCGCATGAACTGCAAGAAATCGCGACCGAAAAGGCAAAAAAGTTAAAATGAGGCCGATTCTGGCGCTTGACGCGACGCCACCTTTTTGCGGGTTTGCTCAAAAACCGAAAGGCGATTGCTGTCGTGTTTGGCATGAAATTGAAGGTTATTAAATGCTCCAAAATAAAGTCCGCGAGGGACCCCATATAGTTTTTACCGTTTTCGATATCCGAGCCAAAACAATTGCTGAATCAAACCAAGAAATTTGCGATCGCAAAAATTGCATTTCTCGTTCCACTGGCATTGCACACATGTTTGTGTGTCCTTGATATTGGGATTTGGAATGCGGATTCTGGGTTTTGTCCTCTTTCCAACGATCCCACACACTTTCAAATCCGATGGGAACTTTTCGAGAAATCTGAAAAAATCCAACACGGTGCCGCACTCGCATTGAAGTCCGTCCAGTGTCTGTTCTGAGGATAATCTGCAGCGGCGCCGCCCTGGAGGAGCGAATTTTTTGATATCACTCTTTTGCATTGTGGGATGCGCGAGCGCTTTTACTTTGTAGATCAAAGTATTATGGTAGTACTTTTAAAATGACAAAAAGACGGCTGGGCAAAAATAATTCTTCGTTGAATTTTACTGATAACGTAACGAACAGACAGCGAGAATTTTTAGAACTTCTGGTTCGGAGGAAAACACTGAGAGAGAAAGATGACCAATTTCAAACCAAAAGAAAAGAGAGTAAGAGGGAAAAAAAAAAAAAAGACCAATTTTATTTTAAAACCTCGAAGGCTTGCGTTACATTTCTTGGTGAATGCCTCATCATACGGGTTATTCCCTATAACCTAACCAATTTTCCGACGTTTTTACTCCGTGCCACTCCGACGCCAGCCCGTGGGGAAAAAAACAAATCTCGTATTCCGAAGGAAAGGTTAAAAATACGAAATGCGGAGGATGACAACGACACAGACATTTGCTCATATTGGTCAAAAGCAAGAGCAAAGTACGGTATAGCAGTTGAAAAGGCACCAATACCAATATACGGAGCCATTCTGAATACGCGGGCCATAGGCGAGTTTTTCAGACTTTTGAAAGCACGGCGCAATGTAATTCCCCATTTCTCATGCGCCGCAAAACACATTACATGAAGGAATGCATTTAACAGCGCTTACTAGATGGAGAATAACATTGCCCCATGCTTCAAAAGTCTACCAAAAATCTCCTATGGCCCACGTATTTTGAATGTCTGAGTATCTATTTCAATGTCAACGGATATTCAAAATTCCATACCAATATCCATTCCACTGTCCATCACATCAAATTATTATCAGAATATCCATGTTCTTCCCTGTACGACTCGTATTCGTATGTAAGAGTGTGTGTGCCAATATCCATTGGCATAATACCAATATCCATTCGTGAATTTCAATCATTCAACTTATCCATTCCAATTCATCAACCACTCTCCATTCAAGAAGGCCTTGCAATTTTTGCGTCGCACTATGGCATTGCGTCAGGAATTTTTGAGTTGTTTTTTTCATGCGTGGGGCGAAAATGTTTTTCGTGGCCCAACATCCTCGTTTTGGCCAGGTATTAGATACATTTGTCTTTTTCCGCCTCTAAACTAGGGGCCGCGTGCATGCGCGGGTAGGCTGAGCGTGCTCGATTTTTAGTGTTTGTAGCCGCCAACCTTTCGACTTTCGTGCCAAACAAATCCTTTTTTGGTTGCGAATGCGCCATTAAAAATGATCTCTCAAAAATGAAAAATAAAGTTGGGGTGCCATTTGCCTGGGATACCTATACCATATCCAACAGTTCACCAGCAGTTCGCCAGAAAACAGATGTTTTCACAGAAAGCAGTGTGTCCCTGAGATTGCTGTAACTGGAACGACCATATTCTCAGGAATCGAGGAACAATAATTCTCAGGAAAATTCTCAAAAATTCTCAAAAAAAAAAATTCTCAAAAAAAATTCTCAAAAATTCTCAAAAATTCTCAAAAATTCTCAGGAATTCTCAGGAATCGAGGAACAATAATACGGGGTTGAAATGCCATTGAAACACGGCGGAAATTTACTTCGCAATTCGGAGCAAGCGAAAACCCGCGTTGATTACTCCACTTGTCAGAGTCTGCCTCTAATGAACACAGATCTTGCTGAAACTGCTTGTCTGCTATCTCAAGATGAAGTTTGAGGCGAAAAGTCGAAAACGAGCTTCTCTGGCAAAGGGCTGATCTAAAAAGCAGAAGATGGACTTGAATACCTGTTCCGCAGCACTCATCGAAATTGGCTGAGATTGCCTTCCGCGAGATTGGCGAGATCGGCGTTCCAAGTAGGAAACAAAAACAGAAGAGGGAACGCCATTGACACCATCCTTTTTGTGCAAAACTCTCAATTGGTGACATATACAAATATCTATGAAACGAGAAAATGGCAAATTCACCCAAGTTCTGTCCTCGCAGGTTTGAATGACTTCTCGCAACATTAACTGGAGCAGGCCCTTTCTACTTAGTCGAATATGGCCGTTTGAGCTATTTCTCTGGCGTTTTGTTCAAAGTGCCGGTCCTGGGACAGTTTTGACAATGTCCTGGAACCGGCTCTGTTTGAAGGCACTGGATGTTCATCAAAAGGCATTTGAGTTTCCGAGAGCAATTACTGCTGTGAGAATCCATCGTGAATCCCCGTCATACTTTTTCCTATTGGCGTCACCAAATCCACAACTGTCGCTTCAGCGTCTCCCCTCAAAGTTTCCTGCGTTTTTTTTTCAACTCCCTTGTCAAAACATCGTGTCCCCTTCTTGGGCATTGCTCGTTGAGTTAAAGAAATTATTGAGTCACAGGACGCCAAAAGCAAGGCCTTCACAAGGCCAACGACGTCCACAAAGACGTCCGATCCTCGTGGGGCAGTGGTTAGCGCGTCGGACTCGAAACCTAAAAGGTTGCGGGTTCGAATCCCAGACGGGACACGAGCATTTGCCATGACGCAAATCATGTGTGCATCCTCCCTCGGCGAGGCACGGTGAATGAAATGGGTTCCCAACCGAGAACCTGGCTTCCAGAGAAAAGGCACACCCTGTGCCGTATGCTGGTGCCAAAGGGGGGACACAATTGCACGGCTAAGGGTACTGCTGTTTTCTGAACATGTTTCCCTGCGATCATGCAATAATGCCCCCCCGTATAAATGACTTAACCCAATGAAATTTGCCATACACAAATCGTGTGTGCGTCCTCCCTCGGATACTCAACGTCGGTCATCCTGCGGGTTGGCTATCGGGAGTATGCCGGTATCCCGCCGGGACCTATTTATTGGGTGTCTGGAGCGGTGGGTGTTGCAGCAGTTAATCTCAGGTGATATTTGCCATAACCTCGCCGCCTCGCCGGTACCATGGTCGACGTCATAACAAAACACAAAAACGGTCGGACCAGCAGCCGAAAGGCCATCGGTCCACAGAACCCAACGAAAAAAGAAAAGACCGCATTTTTCCATACAAGCAATTACTCATCAATAGTTTTATGGGATTTGTCGTTTTTCTTCGGGGGGACACAATTGCATAATCGCGAAAACATTTTCAGAAAATAGCTGTTCTCTGAGCGATGCAATTGTGTCCCCCTTTCCACCATCAGACGGTACAGGGTATGCCTTTTCTCTCTCTGTGTCGTGCAATTGCGCACCTCTCTGGCATCGACAAATTTTTGTATTTTCTTTGTTCCTGCTTTGTTTTTTTTTCTTCGTTTTTTGTACCTGCTTTGTTTCTTTGTACCTGCAGATTGGGTTGGATGAGGTCCAGGTTGTTTAAGGTTAGGTTTCAATGTCATTTCACAGAGAACCAACCTCATTCCCTGACCGAAATGTCCACCCAACAGCAAAGGCACACCATGTGCCGCATGCTGCGCCAATGGGGGCACATAATTGCACGGCCAAGAGCACAGTTTTTTTTTTCTCAAAAAAAATCTTTCCCTGTGATCATGCAATGGTGTCCCCCCTTTCAATGACATTCGGTTTTAAAAGTTAATGCAGACACGCAGATCCCTGAAACGAACAATAAAACTTGTTCTCGCTCTCAAACCTCCAAACACCTCGCGGGGGCTTTACTAAAAGGGGGAATAACCCTTAAAACTTAAAGCCCTCTTTTCAACGATGCGCAAGCAGGACACACATGATGTAGGTACCCAAACCGATAAGCAAACAAATGCGGCGCTGTTCTTTTTTGGCCTCCATCCAAGGGCGTCAGGCTTCCACCGTTTCCTTGATAGCAGTTCTGAATGCCCCACCACATGCGCAGGCATCCAATTTAGCGGACGTGTTTTTGACTGCACAGAAGGACAGCAATCAGGAGACACGCATTGGGCGGACGTCCGAGTGGATCAACCATACGATCAAAGGTGAGGCAGCCAGTGCCAGGTTAGGTCAGGTAAAGTTGGCCTGCTCCACATGCGGTAGGGCATTCGGGCGGAACTTTTCATGCGAGCAGACAACCTTCAGAAATGTGCGTCCGGACTCGAAATCACATTGCGAAGGAGAGGAAACAAAAAGGCGTGTCTTTAAAAGCGCCGCTGCCTTCATTCCACTTCATAAGCAGAATGATAATTCAAGGGCGCAGATCTGGTCTGAATATTGGGGGGACGATGGATGTGGGTATATTTTTGGGGGGGGGTCTGGGGGCGAATCCCCTCAGCAGCGTACGGGGTCTGGGGCAGCGCCCCAGCGGGGTTCCAAGGAGCAGAGACCATGGAATGGGGTCTGGAGGTGGGAGTCCCCCAGAAGTTGAAGAAAGTTTGAAATTTCAGGTCCATTTTTGGTGATAAATTGTGGATTTTCCACGACAATCTTGTCAAAAAAGACATTTTTCTGGCAGGGAAAATCATACTGGCGAAAGCGAAACATCTTTCTTGTTCTGACAGGACATCAACCGATTCCAGTTTCCATTTTTGGCGGAGAAAATTCATAGCTTAAATATTGGGTGGGACGATTCATGACTTTTGAAATATTGGGGGGACGTGTCTTCTCTGTCCCCCCAGGATCTGCGCCCATGATAATAATGTTGTGTTTTCGGAAGTGTCACGAACAACGATCAACGGTGAAGAAAACAGTGACCAGAGACAAGCTGTGGAAACAGACTTGAAATTGTTTCATGAACTCGCCAGCAAACGATTGAAACATCCGTTTGTTTTTATTGTCGTTTTTTGCGAAACACCCTTTTGTTCATTGCCTTCAAGAGAAAAGGCATTTCTGTCCCCTCACTGCACTCTCTCAGAGTTGAGAAGTGGAAGGCGCTTGTTGCTTTTTTTCTCCCAGGATGGCCTGATGAAGGTAAAAGGAGTCCTTACACTGGACTTCTTTTGAGAATCTGAGGCAAACGTGCTCGCACGAACTTTCAACAATGATTGATGTTTGTGTTTTTATGGGACCCGCACAGGCACCTGAAGCAAGTTAATTGTGCAAAATACAGGTGTCGACACGTGAGGGTTGCACTGATTTCGATTTTACAATGCAGAACTTGCCGAACTCGGAGACAAATTTTCAACTCACCCAAAGTTGAATGCGGTGTGGATTTTCCGCCGTGCATTGTCGGCTTTGCAACAATGCATTTCATTTTGCGCGAGGTGGCGAGGTATCTCATCTGTTTTGCAATGTGGTGCGGTGCAAAGGAACGCTGGGCCAGCGGGAGCAAGAGTGTGCATATGCAGTGTGCATGCCGTTCGAACCAAATTCTCATCTTGGAAATTGGAAGGACCTTTGGGAAAATGGTTGGCATTTTTCTACCCCTTCAAGGATAAGACCCAAAACAGGACGTTTGCGTCCCCAAATTCCAAGCTTTCCAAAGAGCTAATCAAATCTGCATGCCGTTCGAACCAAATTCTCATCTTGGAAATTGGAAGGACCTTTGGGAAAATGGTTGGCATTTTTCTACCCCTTCAAGGATAAGACCCAAAACAGGACGTTTGCGTCCCCAAATTCCAAGCTTTCCAAAGAGCTAATCAAATCTTCGCAACTCCTTCTATTTCTTGAGATTTTCTATCACAAACGAATGTGCTTCGAAACCACTTTTTCTGCGGTAGCAGCAGCGAATCTGAAAACGTGGGCTTCGCTTCGCTCAGCCAACAAAAATGGGTCAGACTCTGACCATCAGAGAAATCATACCAGATGTGGCACACGTCATCTCACGTCCTTTAAGTGATGAAGGGTATTTTTGTCGTGGTACCGAAATGAGTCGCTAATGCCAGATGTTTAAAATAAAGCACATTAAAAAAAGATTCAACCAATTCGTCATGTTTGGCATGTGAGACTACTAACGATATATTTGATCCTATCACAGTGTTGAGGTGAATAACAGTGTCAAGTTCGTTGAGATCTCTCCAAAGATCACTGATGCTGGTAAGGTTGTATCCGTATTGCCGGAGGAAAATCATTGCGAGACCGTGCTGCATTGTCCCACTGACGAGAAGCCTCATCATCTGTTTAGTTGATGTAAAAAGCTTAATTCATCTGTTTAGTTGATGTAAAAAGCTTAATTGCACCATTAATGTGGGCTACTCTTTCATGATAACACCTAAAATTCTTCTGCGGAGTTCTAGCCTGATCATATGCCACACCACACACCTTACACGGAAGGGGTGTGTGGTATTTCCCCCAAGAAATGTCACATTGCCTCCAGAAATCCACCAAGTCCCCATCCACACAAATACGAGTAATTAATGGTGGTATATCTCTGCCCACACACTCTTCGATTCAACAAGAGCAGCTCAGTGTTAAACAAGAGGCTGAAAGAACACATTGCAACTGGTAGGCTCAGAGAACAAAGGACAAAATGACAGACTCGTATGCCGTTCGAAACTTAGAACAATCAATTTGTTACAACGTTCAACAATCAATCGTTCTGTGACGCAATTTTGCCAAAATCCGCGATAAATGCCGGGCAATTTCACAAAGTCCCAAGGGATCCTCATTTTTCCGGCAAACATTATTCGTTATGGGTAGCCCACGAGGTTTATTTTTACAGAAGTCTTGTCTGACCTGCATATGGGAACAGTAAGGAAGTTTTTCGCGCAAGAACGATTTCAAAAGATCTTGATTCGGTTCACTTTGTCCAAAAACAACGTCTTTGGCAATTTGGGATGAAACTTTGAAAGGTCCAAGAAGCACCTAAGAGTTTTAGATGGGGTCTGCCCGTCACACTCTCGCTCATGGCGCTTGCAGGCTTCGGACTACCAGAGAGTGGTTAGCAGCTTGATTTATACATACAAGTGATACACAGCTACACTACCGGATAAAGCGTTTCCATGGCGGTGTGTCCACAGCAATGCGTTAACCCTGCGCAAAATTCACTGGGGAATCCTTACCTCCCTCGATATTTGACGGGCAACGATCCATTTAATTTGGAATCCCCTCATTATAACTTGAACCCCCTCAAATTTCACCGATGAATTTGGAATGGAACCCCCTCAATATTCACCGGGAAATATGGAATCCTTCTCAAATTTCACCAGTGAATAATTCAGGGGGTTCCATGTTTACCGGTTAATATTGAGGGGGTTTATTTACCTTCCGGTGAAATTTGAGGGGAATACCATATTTAGCAGTGAATATTTAGGGGGTTCCAGATTCATCGGTTAAATTTGAGGGAGGTTCAAGATATCATGAGGGGATTGCAAATAAATGGATCATTGCCCATTAACTTGAACCCATTGGGGGTTTGGATTCTCCGCAGTGAATTTTGAGGGGGTTCCATGTTTTATGGGATTCCAATTTTATGCAAGGACGTCAAGAAGCTTATTCACGACAACATCTTTCCGGGACATGAGGCTCCACGAGGTACCTATTTATTTCTCCGCATATCAAAAAAAGCTCTGCTGTGCGTGAATATGCCCCGTACAAGAGGCCAAGTTGTCCAAACAACCAAACCGTCGGAGAATTGGCTGAACGATTGTCTCGGAAGGTCAAGGTTCGTTTGCGGCTGCAAAGGTAAACATCAATTGTTCTGAGAAGAAAATTGCGTGAGAAGGTATTCGGCTATGCCTACTTGCAGGACACGGCTTCCCATGTAGCACAGGGCTCAATTTCTTAGTTACCAGCTGAACAACATGCCTGGGCCTGCTTGCAAATTTGTGTGACAAGAAAATTCATTTGAAATGAATAAATAAAGTAGAATTTGTGCATGGGGGTGATGTCTTCGGAATCGTTAAGCACTGCTTGCCGATAGCGTGTCTTTATGGTTTTGCTAGATATACATGTGCATATACAAGTGCATGTATAGGTAGGTATCTTTTTGATTGTGGCAAATTAGTCCAAAAATTTATTCTTCGAAAAGCTCACTCATTCATCAGTAAAATAAAACAACGAAATCACTTCGGAACTCGTCGCTTTTTTCATGTATACGGAGCCATTCTGAATACCCGGGCCATAGGCGATTTTTTCAGACCTTTGAAGCACGGGCAATGTAATTCCCCATTTCTCATGCGCCGCAAAACACATTACATGAAGGAATGCATTTAACAGCTTACTAGATGGGGAATAACATTGCCCCGTGCTTCAAAAGTCTGACAAAAATCTCCAATGGCCCGCGTGTTTTGAATGTCTGCTCGTATTTTCGACTGCATTTGATGTTTACAACCGGGTCCGCATCCGTATACTGACCTGTGCACGATTCTCATCGCGATATCCAAAGCATACAGTCAAAGGTGGATACTGCAATGTTGAATTCACGTACAAATCACTCTCTGTAACAATTGGCGGATCTTCTAGCTTCTCATAAAATTGAATCGCCTGTATAGTTAGTGATGAAAGTATGAAAAATTTAGTTTGGTTTTACTCTGGCATCGGTTGGATAAATGCAGAAAACCCTGGAATTTCATTTGTCATCGCGGTCTTGAGTTTTTCACCTGATGGCAAACCACGAAATGATCCGATGTGCTCCTGCTATTCCATACGCCTTTGGCTTTGGAAGCATACGGATTGGTCTTTCCAGATCGCCGTAAGAGTAAAAATGCGGCGGCAAAATGTCACCAAAATGGGCATGCATCCCAACAGAGGATTTACCACCATGCAAACAAGATGATTTTGTTTCAGTTTCGCTTTGTTGGCGTCAGAGTTGCAGGCTCTTCAGAAGAAACCACTCTGTGCTGAGCTTAAGCATTCACAGGAATATCCACACGGAACCTCCTTCAGATGATGATATTATTTTTAACATGGATGTTTTGTGCGATTTTTGGTTAAAATTATTTTTCGCTGCAATTTTTCCAACGATTTCTGTTTCGAGCGATTCCCTGTTCCCACAGAATCCAGGCCTCATGCAGACTTTAATGATCATGTTCGGATCATTCACAAAAAACCTTTGGTTTTGGTACGAGCATCAAAAAAAGTTCTGCTGCAAAGCAGTCGAAACTGACTAGTACATATAGGATAGGTACCTTTGAGAGGTTGCAAAATCCGATTAACTCTGGATTACGATTCCGGCTACAGCGTTATCCGGCTTGCAACTGTATACGATTAACTGTGTTTCCGGAAAACTGCAATATATTCTTTGCTGTAAGCAGCAGAAAACGTGAGGTTTACGCTAAAACGTGCAACTGATAAGCAATATGTCAGGTATTTTTAACTATAATCGTACCTGCAATGAGAAGTAATACAGGCATCCAATTGTCAGCAGAACGTAGAATAGTTTCCTCAGTGAGGTGACGATTGCTGAGACTGTGGGCTGCCCGAAATGACACGTCACACCTATTTGAAGCGAATTATCATGAGAGGAGGGCTGGTCGATCGACTTTCTTGACCCTCGACGTGGCAAACTTCGCCCAGCATGCAGGGAACGCTGACTAATTGGGAAGGATTGGGAGTCACCATCATATGAGAGGTTGTCCATTTTATGCGAGCACTAGGTGTTCATTTCTATGAGTCAAGCAAGGCTAACTATTTCGCCCAGTGAAATCAAAATTTACCATCTGAAAGATTTGTCCTTGAAATGCAAACTTCAAACAAACTGACCATTGGTCAATAATGCATACTTTCTTGTTAGCATATGCAGCATTCTTCCATCGTGCAGAGAACGCATTCAAATTTATGTGTGCTTTGTTTCAATTTAGCGCTTGTTGTCATTTCTCAGTTGGAGAAATCCCGCACCCATCTGTTGCAGAGCAGGCGCTGAAGGGTTTGCTTTCACTCATGCACAGCACTAAAAACGCAAGAGCAGTCGTTTTAAAGCATCTAATCAACGAACAAAAATCCAACAAGTTAATAAATCACCATGTAGAACAATTTTTTCAAAAAATTTGGAAACAGTTGAAATCAAAGAAATCGGACTATTTGGGCCTAATTTTAATTGTTCAGGAAAGTAACCATGAAAATCATCTTATGGAAAAGAATCTCAAGAAACTTGCAAAGGAGGTTTCTGGAGGTTTCAGATTCTTAAAAAATGCCATAGGAATCTGGTCGCGACCAACGACCTTTCTTGCTGCTCACAAAAGAGATGGCCTTCGCGATAAAGAATTTTCAGAAATGAAAAAGCATTTTTATGAATTTTTTTCAAAAGGCAATTTCACGAAATAAAAGGTGGAAATCAGCATCTGAATGAACCATTGCCAGATGGGACAGGCTTCAGCAATGAAGGGAAGGTAGTTATAAACTGGAACGACGCGACAAAATCATGGGCCTTGTGAATTATTGTCAATTATTTTTAGGAGGTTCCATCTTCAGCAACAAGGGTGGGAACATTGCATGCGTCCTTCCTATTCTGACTCAGGTGGGACAAAAGCGTTGCGAGAAGAGCGTTTGCATTGAACTCTCAATGAGATTCATAAATAGAGAGCTGTTAAGATATTTTGCGCTTTTTTGCATAGCGGAATATCTTTCCCAGTTTTCAATTGATAGGAATTGGCAGGATATTTTGAACTGACGACACTTCAGTCGAAAGAGAGACCTACACGTAAATTTGATGTTAACCCACAGAAGCAAGGAGAGAAGAAGATTATGTGGAAAATTGCACACATCTCGTTACAGTCCGCAGTATTTGAAAACTGAAGGAAAATGTTAACAATCTCTGAAAGTAAGGAATAACACCTTTCCCAGTCTTCTTGGTTGCAATAAAGAAGCCGCTTATGAAGCATAAGGGTACTTTAAACTAAAACGCATCTGAGACAGCCATGTCGTCAGAAATTCCTGGAATAGGTATTTGAGACATTTTTGGAAATAGGCAAACAAAATAAATCTAAAACAAATCAAGAT
>JASGXE010007381.1:0-19673 GCA_030068105.1 Sinentomon sp. SZTP_YWyxl | reverse complement strand
TCTGAACTAGAATGATCATCGTGTGACTATTTTAGCCAAGTTAGATCATTTTAAGTTATCAGTTTTTTACGCTTTTTTGGCCATCGCTAGACATTGTCGTCTCGTAAAATCACTTCCAAATTCAGGAATTTGTCCATTCTAGTTCACTTTTGTCCCTGGCCTTTCCACACCAAATTTCAACTCATTTAGACCACAGGCTTCTGAGATCTATTAAATAGCCTAGCACTACGAATGCAGGCTTCAAAGCATAATGTCTTAGCACTGGAGAGAGCTAGAGAGGTGGGGTTTGGCTTGAAAAACTTGTTTTTCTGACACCTAATTGCCTGCACAATTTCATTCAAATTGGTCGACATTCGGCAAAGATAGTATTTTTGGGTTACGAGTTACCTTAATTCTGAAGATGGATTTCGTCAGTCTGCAACAAAATCCGTTGGCCGGCAAAAATGCCGTTGCATCAGGGCTGTTCTTTCGGATTTCACATTGCATTTTTCACAAATTATTGATGCAAAGCACCATAATAATTATGCATCCCTCAGGTATCAGTCTTGTTTCAAATCACAATGGTCTCCCAATGACTGATATAATAATAATAATAATAATAATAATAATAATAATAATTTGTTTAATTTGCAAGGAGAGAACTCCGGCGCAAATTAGCAAAATTGTGGTAACCCTACAGTCAACATGACAAGATGACATGTTTTACAAAAATTACCAAAACAATGAAAAGACATTAGGGCAGGGGGAGCTTGTTAGAGAACAACTGCATAAGGTTCCGCTTAAAAGTCACAACACTAATATCACGACCCTCACCGAAGACATGTGGAGAGAGAGAATTCCACTCATTGGTTGACCTGACAGCGAAGGAATACAAGCCAACATCCTCCGCAGATTTACCTGCCGTGAGTTTAAATTCGTGATCATGCCTACCCAAATAAGTTGGCGGATACAAAAATTCCTTAAAGTTTGACCATCCCCCCACATTGTTTAGGGCTAAGAAAATTCCTGCAAGCCTTGCAACTTTCCTGCGAATCGCCAAAGCACACCAGCCTAATTGGTCAAGCATATCTGAAACACTATCGCGAGAAGCAAATCTACCAGTCCCAAAACGTGCTGCCTTTCTCTGAATCCATCAGGGGGTGGATCAGTGGAAGTACATGCACCACCAACACAATTCATTTCCGACCAAAGCTTTTGCAGATAACCCTGCACTGGCTTTTTACATCATGATGTTGCGTTCTCAATGACACCAGCCGAAGTCCAGCAACGTCTGACTTCATTGCAGTGAGGAGACATCACATCCACTTTTGAAGGAGTGGTCAATCCTATCCACTTCTTTGCTTCTTCCAAGTATCCATGCTTGTTTCATGCGGCCTGTCATGAGAGATGGGATGGAATTTAATTGGTCTGCCTGTTTGACATCTTTTATATCATATCCACTTTGTAATTTGCGCAGGAGAAGTCCATGCAAATTAAAACTAATTTAATTGAACAACTTGATTTGCATTGGCATCGTCAGGGCTAAAATCGACAAACAAGAAAAAAAGAAAAGTGAATTCAGAGACATCAAATTGGATTTTCTTTCTTTCTTGCTTTTTGTTAAATAAGGTTTGCCAGAGAAACCAAATAGGGAGACGATGTTAGAAGTGTACAATAGGAGCCATCTTGATCAGAAGAACAGCCACCTCCATCCAATCACATTGCTCTGTGCTCTGTTGAAAGACCAGGAAGAAGTGAGTGTGACTTATATTCATTTTAAAGTTCCTCTTCTTTCTTCTTGCTCTTTCTTCTTCTCAGCTGTGCTAGTCTTGTTCAGGTTTCTCTCATCGATCATGTCGTAAAAGGCCACAGCTTCATCTCACACATTTCAAAAGGGCACAACTTCCTCTCACACGTCGTAAAAGGCAGCAGCTTCCTCTCGCACATCGTAAAAGGCAGCAGCTTCCTCTCGCACGTCGTAAAAGGCAGCAGCTTCCTCTCGCACGTCGTAAAAGGCAGCAGCTTCCTCTCGCACATCGTAAAAGGCAGCAGCTTCCTCTCGCACGTCGTAAAAGGCAGCAGCTTCCTCTCGCACGTCATAAAAGGCAGCAGCTTCCTCTCGCACATCGTAAAAGGCAGCGGCTTCCTCTCGCACATCGTAAAAGGCAGCAGCTTCCTCTCGCACGTCGTAAAAGGCAGCAGCTTCCTCTTGCACGTCGTAAAAGGCAGCAGCTTCCTCTCGCACATCATAAAAGGCAGCAGCTTCCTCTTGCACGTCGTAAAAGGCAGCAGCTTCCTCTCGCACGTCGTAAAAGGCAGCAGCTTCCTCTCGCACGTCGTAAAAGGCAGCAGCTTCCTCTCGCACGTCGTAAAAGGCAGCAGCTTCCTCTTGCGCGTCGTAAAAGGCAGCAGCTTCCTCTTGCACGTCGTAAAAGGCAGCAGCTTCCTCTCGCACGTCGTAAAAGGCAGCAGCTTCCTCTTGCACGTCGTAAAAGGCAGCAGCTTCCTCTCGCACGTCGTAAAAGGCAGCAGCTTCCTCTCGCACGTCGTAAAAGGCAGCAGCTTCCTCTCGTACGTCGTAAAAGGCAGCAGCTTCCTCTTGCATGTCGTAAAAGGCAGCAGCTTCCTCTTGCACGTCGTAAAAGGCAGCAGCTTCCTCTTGCACGTCGTAAAAGGCAGCAGCTTCCTCTCGCACGTCGTAAAAGGCAGCAGCTTCCTCTTGCACGTCGTAAAAGGCAGCAGCTTCCTCTCGCACCTCGTAAAAGGCAGCAGCTTCCTCTCGCACGTCGTAAAAGGCAGCAGCTTCCTCTCGCACGTCGTAAAAGGCAGCAGCTTCCTCTCGCACATCGTAAAAGGCAGCAGCTTCCTCTCGCACGTCGTAAAAGGCAGCAGCTTCCTCTCGTACGTCGTAAAAGGCAGCAGCTTCCTCTTGCATGTCGTAAAAGGCAGCAGCTTCCTCTTGCACGTCGTAAAAGGCAGCAGCTTCCTCTTGCACGTCGTAAAAGGCAGCAGCTTCCTCTCGCACGTCGTAAAAGGCAGCAGCTTCCTCTTGCACGTCGTAAAAGGCAGCAGCTTCCTCTCGCACGTCGTAAAAGGACACAGCTTCCTCTCACACAATGAGTTAGATGGTAGAACTGTGTATGCAGTTGGGTGGGTGGGTGATGCAGGAATCCGTGGACATGGCAGACTGAAACATGGCAGACTGAAAAAACTACCAACAAAAAATGCCAGCCTCTCTGCCGTGAGCAAGGTCATATTTGCCTCCAATATTTTGGTGTTTTTCGTCTTATTCTGCAAATCTTAGATCACGAGGTCATGTCTGATTTCTGTGATTTAAAAGTCATTTGTAATTGGCCTGTGATCAGTTACACGTTTTTTTGTTCCCACGTGACATTTAAGCAGCAACCGACTATCTTTAACATTTGTGTAAGGCGTGAAACTGAGTGGCGCCCGTTGAAATTGGATGAATGGTCCCCTGTTGTGCTGATAATTTTTTTATTCTTCTTGGTTTTCGAATGAGATGGTTTTAGCTGACTGTTCCAGTGAGTGTCTTTCATGTATGTGTTATTGTGTTGCGTTGATCAATGTGAGTAATGATGCGATTTGGTTAATTCTTGTACCTACCAAAATTCAGATGTTGCAGTTGCACCAGCGTTTGAAGTTGTCTGCCTATGAGCGTGATCTGGGTTTCTTCCTGATTCTCCATCGTGATCCAAAACCATCGGAAAATCGGCTGAGGTTGGTTGGTCTTTTACTTCTTCAAGTTTAAGTTTCAGTTTGCTTCCTGTATGTACAGTAGCGAGAAAATTATTTTTGCCATAAAGTACATGAGGTGTTTAATATCTTACACAGAAAACTGTGAGAATCGTGATGATTTCAAAATCAAAAGATGTTATCTTCTTGCGCGGAAATATGTTTCAAATCAATGTGGGGAAACCAATCTTGTTGGGTTTGACGTTTCCCCACAAATACAAGAAAAGTGACACCATATGTGGTAACATTAATTTTCTCGCAACTGTGCAAACACTACCTCCCATCTCTCTCGCTCTCTCTCCCTGGCACCCATTCTCGCTCTCATCGAAATGTTTGCAGATTATTCACTGGGGTATCGCAAGGTTGCCCCCCACAGGTGGGGATGCCAATCCATGATAAATGGATGACAGGCTGGACATTGGCAAGGGTTGGCTGAGTGTGGATTTTACGAGGAGTATCTAAAACGTTCCTTTAACACCCTCTTGCATGACAACTGTAAACATTTGCCTTTCTTTCCTTCATGTGCCTTCAAAGTCATTCCTTCCAGGTCCTCAGATTTTCTGATGTTCAGTTGCACTGACAGAATTTAAAATCAACCTTCGTACTACGTACTTCTAAAATTGCATTTATCCGATACGTCCAAAACACAATTTTTCAACTTTTTCTCCCCTTTTTGTTTCAGTAAAAATGCCACAAGGGGGCTTCACCCCTCACCCCCTTCTGGCTGCACCCCGAGGAGTGCTCTTCAGCCGCTGTGCAGCCATAACGCTGCACTTCAAATAAATCCTTCAATGGACCTTGAAAAAAGGTCCCCGGATCTTCTGAGCATTCATCATTGAGCATCACTTTTACTTTGCCCCAAAGTGGGCTACCAAGTAAATGAAGCATTGTACGCAAAAGGTTAATTAAACAATTAAAGTTCTGAAAATCTTGATAACCCCCAAAAAATCATCCATTTGACGGGCAGAAACAGCACTTTACAGATTTTTCCTGTTCTCGTCGAAATATGAAATAGGTACGATCCTGATGTACCAAATTTTCAGAACTAAGTTGCCTGGAAGCACCCAACAATTTATGTCAGTCAGTCAGTAAGTCTGGAAAGTAAATTTTCTACAATTTTTTAATTAATTATGTTGTAGGCCTTACCAGTTCCTGGTTGTTGATACAAAGTGCAAGGTGCCAGAATATGTAAAAGAGTGGGTTATTGAGATATTCAAATATCGTGGTGAAACAGATCTGCTGCAACAGTTCAAAGAGTGGGAAGTGCCAAAGTTCCCAGTCAACGGACACCTGGTTAAGAGCTACGTCCTCAAGAGTAAGATAAGCACAGATCACAGTATTTTTTTCTCATTTGGTGAATTTGCACAGATCACTCTTTATTTTTATTTTTTTCTCATTTGGTGAATTTGTTTGAGGTTTGTGGAAGGCATCTCACCAAGCGGATCGATTTCGTTGTCATTCACAACATCCATCAATGCAACAACTGATCATCGCGATTCTTCTCCGAAGTTACGTCGTCTGCTGAACCTTTATTTTTTGGGCTACGATCTCGGCTGGCAACTGAAAGTCCGATATTTAGAACTAGCTTTGGAAGTTTCCTCCCAACGCCAGTTCCAAGGGTCCCTCCAATTGCTATGCCAGTTCCAATTTCGGACTTACAGTTTCCAGCCGAAATCGTAGCATTTAATTCTGCTAAGCAGACGCCAACTCGGTGAAGAATCATGATTGATGATGTTGTGAAGGACACAACGAATCAAATTGATCAGCCTGATGGAGTTTTTGAATTTGTCTTTGTTAATTTGTGATGGGAATTACGCACAGAAGCTCTCAGCTTTATCTATGAAGCTTCTCTGTTGTTGTTACCTGCCCAGCCTCTTTGACTGTCTTATGTTTTCTTTAACGTGCTTTTTTTTGCTCGTTGACGTGGTTCGGTGCACAGGGCCTCTTTCTTAACGTCTCATCCGAAGGACAAACATCTTGGCCAGGTCGTGCTATGGCAGCCATCTTTCTTGCTGTCCGACCCGAGTCAGCAACTCCCGACGCCCATCAGAGATTGGCAGAAACCATAGTTTGGAATTGAATCCACGATCTTCGGGTCATCAGACCCACATGCTGAGCCACTCAAACCCTTGCGGCAAGAGAAACTTAATTGGAAATAATAAGTCAGGATTAGGTTGAGGAAGAAGGTCCGATTGCTGTGGACAGGGAGGGAGAGGGGGTCCATTCCAAGAAAGGGAATTTTAGCTTTGCTACCGTGTAGAATTAGGATAGCTAGGTATTGTGAATTGGAACTGCTCATGTCACAATATGATGCATTTTCAAAAAAAATAGATGGCAAATAGAAATAGTTGATTTTCTTTCATTCTTCATTTAACTATTTTAATTTTTTGAAATTCGGCTTTTGAGAAATTCTTTTCCCACTGCTTCTATCTTTTGATGATGATGATTCCTTTTTTTACTTTTGTTCCCTCTCGACCCTCCCTCCCTGACTCTCCTCTCCCTCCCCCTTTCTGTCTGTTGTGGCAGGTGGTGTGGGTGGAGTTGGTCAGAAAATGAACCAAGTCATGTTGGCATTGAGAGAGATGTGGAAGGAGAGTGATTTCAGCCTAACTTCGGATCAACTTGAAAAGGAAATACCCAACATCTTGGGTAGGATCATCTCCCCATCTCCTGGAACCGACAACCGTGATAAGCTGGAGGAGGGTGTCTGTTTGGACAGTGAAGACAGGGATGGTTGTCTGCAAAGTGGTGCAAAGGGGGTGCTAAGTAAAGGTGACACAGCACCCTAACTGCTATGCACCACAAATCGTTTCTTTGACCTGTGCATATTTTTTGTTTTTGATTTTTTAGAGCTCGAAAGAAATAAATTGTTTGTGCTTTCTCAATTGTGGTTTGTTAAGTTTCTTCCCTTGCACCAGTTGACAAGAGGGGACAAGGGAGTCTTGGTCCTTGAAATGGGGCTGCACATGCATTTTCTTGATGAGAAGAAAATCATTCATGATGTCATTTTTCTTTGCTCAACTTGTGATGTGATTTCTTTGAGAGTCAAGAGTAAGAGGTACCACCTGGCAGATTCTTTGAAATTTTTGCATCCAAAAAGGTGTTGTCCGCCTGTCACTGTTTCTCAATTATCTGTATTTGATAAAGGCTCCCTCTGACGAAGTCACCTAGGATTGGTGATTGGCTATCATATTATTTTCGGTGTGTGCCTTTTATTTTTTGCTTCAATATCGCTCACCAAAAGAAGAAAATCTGCCCTTAAAATGCCATATGGACATGAGAAATCATTTTTGGAATATCCGCGTGCGCAAAAAAAAAAGTTAATTTTCGGTGACTTTGTCACCAAACATCCTTTTAGAAATTCCGCCTCGAGACCAAACTTAGAAATTCCGCCTCGAGACCAAACTTAGAAATTCCGCCTCGAGACCAAACTGGGACTGATGCTCCAGACACCACATCAGTAACCGACGGTAATAAATAGATGCATGCTGCGCCATTATTGTTGACCACCCCCTCCCCATCCCCACAGAAATAAAATCCTGAGTACGACCTGACCCAACTCCAAGGGCTGTGTTGGCCTATTTCTTTTCTTTTTCTTCCTCTCTTTAGTCTTCTCTTCCAGCACCGAGTCATCTTTTTTGTGTTTCAGAAAATCGGTGAGCAAAAGAGTCAAGAGAGTGTGGCTCGTCGCCGTTTTTGCATGTTTTTAGTCCACTCAACAAACAAGATTTTTCCAGCCAACGAGCCAGGAGAATTGTTGCAAATTGTATCTGGCGCCACGATCCGTTTCACAAACACTGTTAATGGTTACCTACCTGGTTTAATGCCATTGTAGGATCGATGTCAATATTTACTGACAACATTTCGACCCCTGGACTGGGGTCTTTTTCAAGTCTGATGATGCTATATGATCGCTGCCTCTGGTGTTATGCGACTGGTGCAGTTTGAGAACGGGTCACGGAGTTGAAGCCGTTGCTGCGGAGTGGTGATTCATGGTCATGGTTGTTCGTCAGTTAGCTTCTTTTGGCAGTTGGGATAACTTCAGAATGTGGTGTCCATCCTTGGGATTTTTTTTCAATTTTGAAGTTGCCGTCTGCCAGACTTCTCTGGTACATGTGAGGCTGTGGGATGTGTTGAGGCTCGGATGCATTGTGAAAGGGTTTTTTGAGGGGTTATGGGTATGATGCGGGAATCGGGTGGTGAATGGAGTGAATGGCTGTTGCCGGGAGGTTGGTCGGAATGGCTGGATGGGTAGGAGGGTAATGGGGAATGTTCTGAAGTTGGTCGAAATGTCGCCCAGAGCAGTGGTCGTAACGTCATCATTGAGAGTTGTTGCATTGCATGTAGAATGGAACAACAAACTCCAAGCTGCTACAAGGCTCGGGCTCAAATGGTGCGAAGACAAGACTCTGTCGAGAGGTCAAGTTCCAGGCTCAGGCTCGAAAATGCTCAAAATCTCGACAAACATGCTGCAACGCTCAGCTGTGCGCATGAAGTTTCAATAACACGAACCTCGTTTCAATTTTCGCAGTGGTGGCTTTTCTTGGTGAACTGTGGAGGTTCCGGGTCCAGCCCAGACGAGGGGCATGGGGTAGGAACCCAAGCAGGGTTTCAAGGTGCTGAGTCCCTGGGTGGGATGACTGGGGCTGAGCCCCCAACATTTTAAAGTCATTAAGATCAAATTGGGTGCCATATTGTGTTCCAGAGGCTAAATATAGTTAACTTCGATGGTGAGCCAAAAGCAGTCAGTATAGGCCATGGGAGGGCATTTCTGGGCGAGGGGCTTTCCCTCCCTGATCTCTAAATGACCTCCCTGCTAAAGGGTTGAAATAAGGAGCAAATTCTTCCACATTACGCTCTGTCATTCCGTTTATTCCATTTCTAACAATAAAGGTGGTTCGTGAGCATGGTTTCCAAATTGCAAGTGTTTATTCATTCATTACAGACGTAACAAGTGGTTTCCATCGATATGTCACAAAGTTCATTGAACTTGTTAAAGAGAAATCTGAACATTAAAGAGGCACTGAATGGGAATTGTTCGTTGTGCAATTTCAAAGTGACGGAACATTTGGGAATCTCCTGACTGCAAGGACCTTCAGGTGTGGACCCCGCTTGTTGCACAGGGTGGCCGAAAAGTCCTGCAACATGGGAAGTTGTGGCTTTTTTGGGAAGTTTTGACCAACCTGCATTTTTAAGCGATCTCGACGTGGCTGCCGTCGGTCTCCAGGCATGTCTGCATTGAGAAACTTCTCTCCCGATGGACCCGTGCAAAGAGTTCATCGGTCTCATCGCATGCGGTAATGATGCGTTGTGGGAGATATGCAAGAGAAGTGATCCGGACGTCGTAGACTTTTGCTTTCAGAACTCCCCTAAAGGATAAACCTTCCCGGCCGCACGACAAAATTACTTCCACATGCTCTTTCAGAGAAAAAGACTTAGCAAAAAGAAAAAGCAGGCCAATAGATCACATCTCAGCCTAACGGAATGAAAATCAGAAAAATGATATACCGCCAATGTTGTGGGACTTTTCGGTCACCCTGTAGACAAGGTTTTCTTTTTGAAACAGAAAAATCTTAGACAAGCAAGATCGGAAAAGGCACTTCAGAATTTTGTTCCGAGGAACCAATGACGGATCCAGCATTTCGCGAAGGAGGACCGGCACGCCGCCGGTACTAAATGCCACGTATCTTCAGAAAACGACTTTATTTTTAAAATATCTCAAACGATGTACCAGTGTCTGTTCTAGAACCTGATACATTCAACAGTCCCTGGCTGCCACAGTCGGAAGAAATTTGAAAGTTCATTCTGATGCAGGTGATCAAAGTTTTAATCACTATTTTGCATCAGAAAGATCTTCCAAATTTCTAAATTTCTTCGATTTTGGCAGCCGAGTTTCCCAAGAAGAGAGACGGGCATCCGCATCTGCTGATAAACAGAACTGCACTGCTGTTGTATGAGCAGAACAGCATTTTCCAAAACGTTTGGTTTTAGAACTGATCGTGGCAACTTTGCCTCATGGTGTTGTTCATTCGCAAAACAAATGAACAATGAACTCGACCAAGGCAGAAGACAATGTGCTCTCCTTCCAGCGGCTGGAGGCTGCAACTTGTAACAGAAGGCTGCAGCACGGTTGCGGCCGCAGTGGGGTGAAGCCCCACTAGTCTTGCACCGCAACATCGCATGGCCAATGTCCGGGCAACTGACAAATTCGTCAACTTACTGATATCTGAAAAGGTGCAGAGAAGTGCTGCCTGTTTCATCATGAATGACTACCGGTTCACATCCAGTGTAACGGCTATGCTTGACGACTTCGGGCTCTCACCTCTATTTCAAAGAAGGTCGCACAGACGCCTTTACACTTTGAAAAAATCCTTAGGGGTTCTTTGCTCATTAATCTTCCATGTGAAATACGAGCGAGCCAGTTTAATCGTAGCCGGTCTCTTACCAACAAATTTTTGGTTCCGACGATAAAGTTAAACGCTCACTTTCATTCTTTTTTCCGAAAACCCTTCGGGAGTGGAATGCCCTCCCCAAGGACTCTAATTTTATCAGAAATCCTCCTGCTCATTCATAAGAGTTCAACATCACAGCTCGATCTCTTGGCATTCTGCTTTGATTGTTCATTTTTGCCATGAACTTTTCTCTGCTCTCTTATTATGTCTTTGAACAGTCGAAATTTCCTTGTTTTGTTTTTTCTCCTCGTGTGCAATTTAGTGTGATTTTGTATATTTGCATTTGCATAGCAAATTTAAAATCAATACAATACAATATCGCAGTCCCAATATTGCAGCAACCCAAGCGGCGTTATTCCGACCGAGCAGGTCTTTGGTGTATGATTGACTTTCCTGTGGTGTCATTCTGAAAATTGGACGACTCTTGTGGATAATATTCCTTGTGAAATATTGCGTCAGAATCAGATAAGTAGATACAATGGGAAAACAGTCCAATGTTGCCCGGATATTTGGGGCAACATTGCCCCAACGTGTCGAGTGTCACTTGGGAAGTTTAATCAAAGGAGAGGGTCATTCATTGTCCGGTCAATATTGTCAATATTCAAGCGATATTGTTACCCACTCTTGAAATTTCTCCATAACCATCATGTTTTTCAATATAAAAAAAAGAACCAGCGTAGAACCGACAACGGTCTTGCTCTCACAACCCGCATTTGTAGCACAAATCGATATTTTAATTCTTTCTTCCCTCGCACTGTAAGAGACTGGAATTCCCTTTCCTGCGTGTCTCCCACCATAACAAAGGCTAAGGCATCGCACCTTGCAGCTGTTGACCTGTCGTGTGACCCTTTTCCATTGTTTTTTTTTTCCTTTTGTTTTGTTTTATTTCATGACATGTAATTGTTTTTCACTGTTTGACTCGGAATTTCTTTGTCGTTCTGCCACCATTTCCTTTGTGGGCAGTATTGAATAAATAATAATAAAATAATAAATTGTGCCTGCGAGTTTCTGAATCTTTGGGGATACAAAAACAGGATATCTCAAAAAGATTAGTCTTTGAATTATTAAATTTTGATGGCCTTTTTTAAAAAATTTGAAAACGACGCAAGGGAAAAATTATTACTCGCAGTCTCCTTGGATTGTTTTTTTTAGAAGATAGCCTTTATTGGCATCAAATCACAAATCAGAAGGTTGGAAAATGAACAGAATCTGGGACAACAGTCTGATCAAGGCTTCCCTTGTAAAAACATACACACAAAAACAACCAAGATCTGACTTGCTCAGTTTACAAAACATTTTGGTGCATAAAAAGTCTGATTCTGGTGCGCATCAGATCATGAACTGGCATTTTATCATTTTTACCATAATTTGAAATACCATCAACCATTTACTACGACATTATACTTTACCATTTTCAATTTGATATTTTCGAGGGAGCAACAGTTTTGTGCTCGAAGCCGCTTGCATAACATTGGATCAAGAAGTAAAAGCACTCGCGTGTTTCAGTGATATCACCGCAGCGCGGCGCCACTGCAGATTATCCTCAAAAAAGACGCTCCGCGCATCAACGGCCATGCAAAACCCCAAGTGTATTTCTCGCATTTTCTCGAAAAGTTTTCGTCGGATATTTGATTAGTTAGGCTCATTGGAAAGAGGAAGGACGCAGCTTTAAGAGGGCTTGATTTCATAGCTGAAATCACTCACACATGCGCGCAATCTCATGAGAATCAAATGGGGATTAAAGAACAAGATAAAAAAACTCAGGCGGATTTTGGCCGCTCGACTTGCAGCTATTTTTGCGATTTTTTTTTAAAAGAGCATCGTGAGCTAGTTTTTCATTATGCACCAAAAATTTATCCAACTTTCGACCAACAGACTTTGCCAAATTTTGGTGTCCATATAATTTCGCAGTAAAAATATGGAAAATGTGCCACAAGGACTTTCAAATTCTGTTGTATTCTGTCATTTTTGTGAAAATGCTCGACAACGGGGGCTTGTCCAGTTCGAAAGATTGAAGAGAATGCAAGAATCACACTTGATCCATTTGTTGACTTCCGCCTTGTGAATTAGATATCCACACAGCCGAAAGACAATGTTTTGCACATCTTCTCGGACATCGTCGAACATCGCGTCATCGCCAAGAGTGTCCATAAAAGGGCTCCCGCCCGAGGTCAAGGCACATTGTGAGCTGTAGGTATTTTTCCACCCAATCTTGTTTAACTGAAGGCCTGTATGTTCACAAATAAAGGAGCATCTTAACGCAGCGGTTTTTTGGATCTTGGTTTATCCGAGGCACCATCCTGTCGAGAAGTGCCCCCAGCGGTTCGACTGGCCCCTCACTGGCTTGTGCTTTTGGCTCGTCAAGGTCGCCCGGAGAATTTTGGCATCCAGAACACCCAAAATGAACTCGCATGTTTCAGAATTTATTCAGTTTCTGGTGGCTTCGCACTCGACCCGCCAGCCAACGGCTATCCGAAAACCTGAAATGAGTCTCCTGCGAAAGTCCAACATGAAAATTGCAAAAGCGGGAATATCTTGCCAGTTTATTGTTCGCCCTGAGAGCAACACGTCTTCAGTAATCAACATGGACGGGATCCTTTGGAACAGGAAACTGATTGATCCTCGATCGAAAAAGCAAAGTGTGACAGCGTGGTGGGACAGGCGGAGCGACTATCGATTTCATTCAACAAACAGACAAAAATAAAACGCAACACGGACTCCCACCGAGCGCATAATCTTGCCTGCAGCCATGCATGCACAAACGAACGACATGAGAATCCAAATCAGTGCACGATCCACGAGCTTTGGTTATGGGTAATGTATATAGGTATGCCGATGTCTCCTTAATCAGTTTTTGTGGCATTGTTTCCGTGGGCTTTTCTTTTTTTTCACACATCATCGAATTCCCACAATGGGCTGTTGGGATTTCAAAACTTCAATACAAAACTTTATTTTGGGCCACAGTGTAAAACACCCATAACATTTAGATGGAATTTAGATGGATGTGTAGGTAGGTACTATCTCGGACTTTCTCTTAGACCATGAAATAATCGCCAGTTTCCCGTCAAACACAAGCTTTTCCTGCCAGTTCCTGCATGAACTGCAAGAATTCGCGACCGAAAAGGCAAAAAAGGCCGATTTTGCCGCTTGACGCGACGCCACCTTTTTGCGGGTTTGCCCAAAAATCGAAAGGCGATTGCTGTCGTGTTTGGCATGAAATTGAAGGTTATTAAATGCTCTAAAATAAAGTCCGCGAGGGACCCCATATAGCTTTTACCGTTTTCGATATCCGAGCCAAAACAATCGCTGAATCAAACCAAGATATTTGCGATCGCAAAAATTGCATTTCTCGTTCCACTGGCATTGCACGCATGTTTGTGTGTCCTTGATATTGGGATTTGGAATGCGGATTCTGGGTTTTGTCCTCTTTCCAACGATCCCACACACTTTGAAATCCGATGGGAACTTTTCGAGGAATCTGGAAAAATCCAACACGGCGCCGCACTGGCACTGAAGTCGGTCCAGTGTCTGTTCTGAGGATAATCTTCAGCAGCGCCGCCCTGGAGGAGCGAATTTTTTGACATCACTCTTTTGCATTGTGGGATGCGCGAGCGCTTTTACTTTATAGATCCAATGTTATGCCGCTTGGTTGGCTTGGTTTGGAACAACCTGGGGGTGGACACCACCCAACGAACTGACGACGTGTCAGTTCATAGGGCGGAGTCCACCCCCAGGTTGACACCGCCGGGTCACACTGACATCGTGGTGCCCCCGCCGGCCCCCAGCCTGATCCGCGGTCTGAAACAGGCTCAACAACTTGGCCGATTGGACGTGACGTCCAATCGGCCAAAAAAGGAAACTCAAAAAAGCTCATTCCAAACATTTCTTGCCTAAATTCTTCCTCCATGAGATTTCAGAATCAATGGCAACACAGGCACGCCGCAAAACATCATGACACTTCGCGTCTGGCGTGAAGTTGCATACGCCGCAAGATATCACGACCCTTGTGTCTGGCGTAAAGTTGCATTCGCCGCAAAACATCATGGCACTTCGCGTCTGGCGTGAAGTTGCATGCGCCGCAAAACAAAATGACACTTGTGTCTGGCGTGAAGTTGCATACGCCGCGAGACATCATGACCCTTGTTTCTGGCGTGGAGTTGCAAGTTGCATACGCCGCAAAACATCAAGGTGTTTGTGTCTTGTCGTGAAGTTGCATACGCCGTAAAATATCATGACACTGTGTCTGGCGTGAAGTTGCATGCGCCGCAAAACATCATGACCCTTGTGTCTTGGGCGAAGTTGCATTCGCCACAAAAGATCATGACACGTGTCTGGCATGAAGTTGCATGCGCCCAAAAATGTGATGAAACTTGTGTCCTACCGTGAAGTTGCATACGCCGCAAAACATCACGACACGTGTCTGGCGTGAAGTTGCATCCGCCGCAAAACAATTCATCATGAACTCTCATGTTCGAAGAGTTGATCATTTGATTGAATAATGGTCTCTGCTTGAGGTTCGAGACGAGAAGGGCATTTTTGCAACAGTTGCTTTGCAGTGCAGTGTTGTTCGTGCTGTGATGCGCAGCACTTTGCATCCGAAAATGCGAATAAACGAAACTACAAACTGGAAGATGACTTGCGAGCGAAGTAAGACACCCAGACCCAGGTCTTTGACTTGGGCACTTCGAATCAATGCCCATTGTTCCTTGATTGTCGTGTTGGAATCGGGGAGAAAGCAACGAAAAAGACGGGCGTTTTGAAAGGGTGGGTGCGGGTAATGAAGAGAGGGAACCACTTTCATGCCTTCGAATCTGCTGTGGGTAGGTACCCAAATTGTGATTTCCAAGGAAGGAATGACTGCCGAGTTGAATCAAGTTAAATGAATGTTTGTCAGAACAGAACCAGAAAACGAGCATTTGGCGTTGCATTTTGAGTCTCTCTGGTTTATTTTCATGTTGTTTTGACAGACAAGAAGGAAAAGGCTGGCGAAAACGGGACGGGACGGGACACTTCCAAGAGCAAAAACATTCAACTGTTTCAATAACAATTTCAAAATACAAACGCAGAATGAAATCGTGTTCAGCCAGCCAGCCAGTCGAGAGTGTTTGAACCTTTCCTTCGTGATAGGCGCTTTGGAAATTCAATTCGTGCTTCCCCTCCCATCCCATTTCAAGAAACTCTAGCTTCGTGCTGGCTCCGCCCAATTCACTGAAGATTTCTCCTGCAAACAGAAACAGTCCGATGAATTTGTTACCAGCTGAGTTTGCACCGCCCTGCAGTGCCTCTTCGATCAAATTTTGCTCCTCCTACTGCATGTAACCGACGGTGGTTTTGCCGGTTCTCCTTCGGTCGTGTTGAAACTTTGCGCCGGTGGGCAATTCCTTCTCCAACCCGGCGTCAAACCAGTCTGGCTCTGTCCCCCATGTTCTGGCTAAAACAAAAGTCCACGAAACTTCGAGTTTATTCATCCCACCCCTCTCCCATCTCACGAATTTCTGCCATGGGGGCCTGGTCTTTGTGTTTCATTGCACTTTGCATTCCTGCAGCTCCAGGAATTGTCTACAATTTCTTCGCCTCCGTTGCTTTGCACTGGTTTCAAATTGTTTGTGTGTTTGATCAAATGGCAATCCCACTTCCCAGTTGTTGGTTGGTTGAATCCCCCTCTCGACTGGACTGACCCCCCTTCCGATCTGATCTGCTCTTCGGGTTTCAAGTTGCCGACGAGCTTCCAGTCATTCTGGCGACAGTCCTCCGTCAGAGTTTACCAGTCTTGGATTTGATCTGGAAGAAATTGCTGGACAAATATTGACTTTAGCGCCTTGCACATCCGTGATCCGTGGAACAGCTATTGTTTTTTCAAAGTCCAGAGTTTATGGTTTGGTCTGTTTTCATGGCGAGATTTCCGGAACGGAGATGTTTGCTCGTTTCCCATCAATCAACCACTGGTGGTTCTGGGCCTTCCTTCCAGACCAAGGAATTCCTGAACTTGGAGATAACATATGACTTTGACCATTTTCTGTGCTGTTCCAAACTCCGCACCAGTTCCAGCAGTTGAAAGACGCAGTGCAGTGTTACCGACCTTCCAGGTGGACACATGTTCTCTTTGAACAAAACTAATTGTGGAGGTTTCATCAAGGGAAACGCAGCACCGACTATTTGATCTGATTCTCACAGTGGAAAACCCCGAAACAGACTCTGATTAAGCAAGGATAAAGTTGCCCAAATCAATCAGCCCACGCCAAAAGGATTCCACCAATGATCCTTCTATTTCCTGCAGATCATTTTTGTCGCTAATTCTACTCTCATCAGGCTCCAATTGATCGTGAGAAATGCCGCGACCGTGTCGAGAGTCATACGGTGATCAGAAGCCACCGTTCTCATACATCTCCCTGACTGCGATGGCCATTTGGAGCAGTCCAGAGAAGATGCTTCCGCTGTCGGACATTTACAAGTTCATAACTGACCAGTTCCCTTACTACCGCAGGAACACTCAGCGGTGGCAAAACTCACTTCGTCACAACCTCTCGTTCAACGACTGCTTCATGAAAATCCCCAGACGTTCCGATAGACCTGGCAAAGGAGCCTACTGGACATTGCATCCGGCAGCGCTGACAATGTTCGAGAACGGAAGTTTCCTTCGACGACGGAAGAGATTTAAACTGCTGAAAACTGATAAGGATCGGTTGGAGCACGGTCTGTCAGCGTTGGCAAGCTGTTTCTCAACGCAACTGGCAAACAGCAATGTTCAGATTCATCAGACGACAATCTCATCACCGACCTGCTCGTCCGCATTGCCGCCAGTTGGACTAACCTCAACCACAGCTTCATGCGCCAAGAGCGGATCTTCCTCTAACTATTTCTATCAGCAAATTCCCCCATCAGACATTCCGTCTTCAAGCTCCGAACAGCAACAGATCGGGCGACCACTGCTCACGTCGACAGGATTCAAGCATCCTCACATTGCAACCCTGTCCCCGCCGATTCCTTCTTCAGCACATCAGCACCTGCCTCCTTTAGGTGGCCTCCACCCTCTGATGTCATTAACATCGGAAGCAGAAGTGTCATTTCCCCTTTCACCTCCTGATCAACTACAGCTGTACCGATCGGCCGGATCCCGAATCGGTGATCAATGTCAGATGTCCCCAATGTCGATGTCGTCAACACCAGCGGCTGAAGTCACTTGCAACAGGCCAGCGTCAGGTGATGGGAAGAGATCATGCAGTACTGATTGTCCTTCCACTGCAGCCCCTGAAAGAAAAAGGAAAAGAGCACCAACTCCTGGAGGGGAACGCAAAGAACATCACCAGGGTAGTGGAATGAGACGAGCAGGCACCAAAACTGCTGCCCCGTTCACAATCGAGAACATAATTTGCGACAGCAGCAGAGGTCGACCCTCCCATCATCAGACCACGACAATCGCTGATTCAGATGACCAGGACATGATGGACGATGATGATTCATGCCGATCGTCCACATCGTCTGAATCATCATGCATCAACGTTGACGATTGTTTCGACGCTGATGAGCCAACTCTGTCCACTCCGATATGTGATTCTACAACGTCAAACTCCTTTGCAAGAAGCAAAGCCAAGCACGGTTTTGTTGGGCGGCGATCTATCCCACACAATGTGCCATCAAATTCCACGGACGTTGGTTCAAACGACCTTTCCCCACCTCGAACAGCACCGCGTGCTGAATCTGACAGACCGGGATACGACAGAGGGCAAGATCGACAGGTCAGCTCCTATCAACCACACACCATCCTGAATATGCTGGGACCTCTCGGAAGACCCAAACTAACCAGGCGACCGCAACCATCGTCAAAATCTGATCACAGCAGAGTGTGGGGTCCTTCACAGCCAGAATGTGATCGAGCGCAACTTGCGCATTCCTCGTCGACTCTACCCGGATCCAGTCATCGACCTGATGGCATTCGACCGACCACCTACATGCCATTCAACGCCAACAGCATTGGGGCGAAATTGGCACCACTTGGAACAGTGGAAAATGTCAGTCTCAACAGATCACCAATCTACCCGCTCCATTGTCAAATTCCAGCCGAAATAGGTCTTTTATACCATCCTCTTGCCACGGCACAAGCTTCGGGAGGTCATCTGGCAGCGACGTCAAGGGCGTCCTCCACCAGCAACTTCCTCTTTCCCGGATGCTGGCCACAAAATCCTCTCGCTCATCAGTTGAACAACAATGGCATTGGCGACAATGTTGGACTCCTGGGTGCTGCTGGTTTTGTGAATGATCTTCTCACCACTGAACTTCTCATGCACCTAACTTCGCTTAGGCATCAGAATATCCTAAATTCCGAGCAAGGAACCTTCCAGGCAGCTTCGGAAGAGTCAACCCCATCAGGCCAACTTCACTTGAACAATTTTTTAGAGCAGCGAATGAGGCAAGGGCCTCCTCTCTGCCCACAACATCGAGCATTTCCAAAGACAGAAGCAAAGGGGGAAATTATTAAAGCACTTGACGCTGTCGACTACAGTGGGAGCCTCACTAGTTCCGAGGACAGTAGTTGTAGCTCTGTCAACCCACCTACCCACGATGTCGATGGAGTGAGAAGCCAAATTGCATCAGCCACTGATGACACAAGTTGTTCATCAAGACTTGAGTTGCGAACATTTTCCGATGAGCAATTTTCGGTGAACAAAATCAGTGAACGTTTGTGCTCTGGTGCCAAGTTCAGCTCTGCATCATGCGGCTCCAACGAAGAAGTGACTGCTATACCTGAAACAACAGACTCAAACAGTGACACCTCCATAACAGTTCAGTGCAAGCATCAAACGGCGTCAAGCTCATTGGACACGGACAACGGTGAGGCCGGCAGAGTGCAGTGCGATGGACAATGTCTGCCAAGATCTGCTTGTTCTTCTCCTTGTTCCCTCTATGGTGAACAACCGTTGGTGGTGACGCCATTGCCAGTTCCAGAACAACAGCAGCCAATCCAGAACTCGGGAAGCAGACGAGAGAAGCTCAATGGTGGCAGGCGATGCGGAAGTCAAGCCGCACCCTGTTATGCAACGGCAGCTATTAGCAGCTCCAACAAGCCTGACCTGGTTGCTGGTAGATGGCCTGATTTCGACCTGAAAGCGGCGGCATTTGCTGCTGCTGCTTCACCAGAATCCTGCGGTGGAGGAGCCCAACTGTTCGACGGGGCTGCAGCAACGTCGATTTGCAGCCAAAATCTGAGCACAACAACCAAATCGGTCTCAGTCTTCAGATTCAGTCCAGATCTGAGATCAGTTTGACCAGGATTTCTGTTAGACATGCCGTGCACAGTGAAGAACATCTTGAACTTTTAACGAGAAAGCTAAACCATTCAGTTGCTGAATGAACCTTGCTCACAGAGTGTAAGTAACCTACTGTTTGTTTGTTGATCCTGCTGTATCTTGATGCAAAAACACTGAAATTTTGATTCAGCTCCTTAGTTCGGTAAAACGTTACAATCAGCAGCTATACACTTGATGTAACTTC
>JASGXE010007380.1:0-19042 GCA_030068105.1 Sinentomon sp. SZTP_YWyxl | reverse complement strand
TTTGTTTTGGGGGCGTGGCCCACGTGTGATGCTGATTTTCTTGTGTCGCGTGGATGTTCACCGATTCTCGTTTTGAGAAGGAAGTTTCAGTTTGCTTCCATAAAGAGGTGAAATGGCGACCAAGAAAGGGAAGATTTTTGCGGAAGTGAAGCGCGTGAAATAGTTTCAAATGTGAAGACTTATTTTGAGCTGGATTTTGACATGGATGAACTGGGAGTTCGGTATCTAGCTCCTAGAACCGCAGCTCGTTCTCTGGACTTCAACAGGTATGCAAGAATTTTTGTTTTTAAATCTGCGGCACTTTCAAGTTGGAGATCCCTGAACAAATTTCGGCGCGACGCCAACTCAGAATGAAAGGACGTTTACACGCATTGAGTCCATGATAGAGTTTGTTGGCATCGGTAATGGCATATTTTTGCCGTTGCAGCATGCCTGCCGACATTTTTATTTATTTGTTAGGATTCAGTTTTGCCCTTATCTGTCAAATCAATACTTCATAAAACTTCGCATAGATGAAAAAATTTGAACTCTCAGTAAAGTTTTTCCTGGGCTTTGCATCGCTTGTTTATGTTGTAAATGATGAGGGCTACACGCGTCTGCGCATTTAATCGTCACAATCCCATATCGGTATTGATAGTTTTGCCCACAAATATATCTGGCAAAAACAGGGCTTGAAAACAGCTGAGCACACGATATTTATTTTGGAAGTTACAACCACTATCCAAAAGCTGCGATTTAAGAAATACCTACTGATAATGGCGATCATAACCATTCAGATGTTTCAAACATTTCTGTGCAAACATTTCTGCTTTTATACTGTTCCTTAAAGTAACAAACATGCAGGTTAAAAACCATGCATGCATCACATTACATTTTTAATGGAATATGGCAACCAGTTTTGGAATTGAGGGTTAAATGCGATGCTAGGAGTTTATCTCTTCTGCGAGTATGCTGAATTAAATTCAGAGAAACTCCCTGCTTTCTTCATGCTATAGCTGGTTTTAAGAGTTTTACACAATTCCCATAAATACAGATTATTATTTATTTTGAAGAAGGCCATATCTCGCATTTTTGGCGTTGTTGGAGCCTTTGTTTTGGGGACAAAATCTCAATGGGTCATTTTACAGAAAAATTGAAAAATACGCTGGATCCAATTTGTTTGGATTGCATTGAAAGATAATACCAATTGATACACGTGATTTAATCCCAAACAAAACGTTTTTAACCACAACCGAAACACAGCCTATATTATTTGCATTGCTGCGAGTGTATTGAATTTTTCAACTGTTAATGTTTGTTTTGATGTCATGATGTGCGGCGTCAAAATTTATTGCTCATTATTCATATGCACTACGGGGTGAATCAATGCTACGCCTAAAAATTGACACAATAATTATCTCTTGCCATGAAGGTACAGAGAATGGTTCTGCCGTGGTTGAATTAAATGGTTTCAAAATACGGATGTCAGCCAAATCCTTTAATTAAGCCACACGATTTCGGTCCGAGGAGGCACCAAGGGCACGCGGAGAAGCTGTTTTTAATAGCGAAATTCAAACACAAAACAAAAAAAAAATGATAGAGCAACACTGTGAAGTGTAAAGGATTGGTAAAATTGGTTCGAACCTGGGCATATGATTCCGCAGTACCAAGGACATATTTTATTACTTTAGTGAGGATCCACTGTTCCGGTAGTCCATCCATCACTTTTGGAAAAATGTTATGGAGAGTAACCAGAAGCAACATGTGCTGGAACATTTTGGGCATCATGTGACAGAAGTTGATAAAATCTTTGTCGTTGTGATCGAACCTTTGCCCTTTAACAAAAAAAAAAAAAAAAAAAACAAAGAGTCTAACGTACATGCACATCTAACAAAGAAAAAAAATCAGTTTTATGAAACACAGGAGCATCTGTCGGCGCTCTATTGGCATCGGTCAAGTTATTACAATGTCAGTATGCACATTCCAGTTTTTCTGTCGACATGAAATGACGAGCACTCAATTGGAGTTGACGAACCATGGTAGTGAGAAGTAAACATCTACGCGAAAAGAGAAAAAAATTAGTTTTGCAGACTTGGACCATTAGAAAAAAAGGCGAGACGATCGTGGGACTGAAAACGAAGGTTATTTGTGATTTAATTATTGTTTAAAAATAGAAATTCGGAGGAAGGTAAACTATAATCCATGGTGCATGCAGTTCAAATATCTATACCCGACGAAATACTCACATCGGGTGAAGTTCAAATCTTATCAGGTAATGCTGAAGCACCTTATCTATCTTGCACTATAATTCAGAGATATAGTCCGTGGATACAGAAGATTGGCTTATCGAACAAAGGTACCCACTTTATTCAATAAAAAACAATACAGAGAAATTCTTTACTTTTTCATGAAATGGCCTTTGTGGAACGTCGAATGTTTTATCCAATCTTTGCCGTTTTCGATTTTGACTTCAATCAACGTTGTCGTATTCGAGAATAGTTTTTTCATTTCCGACAAACGTGAAATCAGACCGCCTGAGGGACAAAATCAACGCAGTCGGAATCTACGACAAACATTACAATGGCAGACCATTTGTGGAACGCGCTGTAATTGACCCGGACATCTTCTTACGTGACATCCCAGCTCAACTTCCACCAATTAACAACCTTTTATGTAATGCCAATGTTGCTCAACCTCATTGATTTTCCTGCAAATCTGCAACGGATTACAGCAATCAAATTCACTGATGGTGACTGGAACCAGGTTAGCTACAAGAAATTTTATGCAAAGTTATAGCATATGGCAGTCCGAGGGAGTCCCCAGCCGTATATTATTAATGGTATGCCTTAAGAATTTTACATCTTCGCCCATTGCACATAACCGGAAAACCGTCTTTCCCAAATGCATTATTGATTTAGGCGAGCTTGCAAGCCCTTTATTTAGGCGAGCTTGCAAGCCCTTTACTGGTAGCTTCTGCATTCATTGTGTAGATTGCAGCCGAACACAACGTCCAATCTTAACCAAAATTGGCAGGAAGTAGTGTCCGGCGAATGTCTTGGATGAGTTCGAAGATGGGCATTTTCGTTCAACCCCTTCGACTGTAAATGGGGTGCGAACCCCCCGAAAGAAAAACGTCATTTGCAGCGGAACGCAACGTCCACGTTAGGAAAAATTTGGCAGGAAGTAGTGGCAGCGAATATCTTGGACGAGATCGAAGATAGGCATTTTCGTTCAACCCCTTCGACTGTGAATGGGGTGCAAACCCCCGGTAGAAAAACGTTATTTGCGGCGACGCGCAACGTCCAATTTTAACCAAACTTGGCAGGAAATAGTGTCCGACAAATGTCTCGGATAAGTTCGAAGATGGGCATTTTCGTTCAACCCCTTAGACTGTGAATTGGGTGCGAACCCCCCGAACGAAAAACGTTATTTGCAGCGGCACGCAACGTCCAACTTTAACCAAATTTGACAGGATGTGTCCGGAAAATATCTTATGGCTGAATTCGGAGATTGGAATTTTCGTTCACCACTTTCGACTATAGATGAGGGCGAACCCCCCGAAACAAAAAAGTGATTAGCACCGGAACGCAGCGTCTAATTTCAACCAAACTTGGCACACAGCAAAATCCGGTAAATGTCTAGGCTGGGTACGAAGATGGAAATTTTCGTACAAGCCCTTCGAGTGTTAATGGGGTGCGAACCCCCCGAAACATAAACGTTGGCCAAATTTGACTAAAAACCAAAATTGGCAGAAGGAAGAATCCGGCAAATATCTTGGCTGAGTATACGAAGATGGGAATTTTCGCTCAACCTCTTTTGGGTGTAAATGGGGTGCGAACCTCCCGAAACAAAAAAGTGAATTAAAGCGGAACGCAATTTAAAGCAAACTTGGCATGATGTTGTGTCCGGCAGATGTCTTGGCTGTGTGCGCAGATGAGAATTTTCGCTCAACCTCTTTTGATTGTAAATTGAGTGCGAACCTCCCGAAACAAAAAAGTTATTTGCAGCGTCCAATTTACCAAAATTTGGCACAAGGTATCCGGCAAATGTCTTGGATGAGAACGAAAATGGGAATTATCGCCAACCCCTTCGAGTGTAAATGGGGTGAGAACTCCAAAAAACAAAAAACCGATTTCCAGCTTAGTGTAGCATCCAATTTTAACCAAATTAGCTAGGATTTCTCAAGAGATGAGCTTGAGAAATCCAAGCTTGTCGAAGGGGTTGTTGTTTTTTAGGTCGAAAATCAAAACGACTAGAGCATATTGGTTCGGGGTTCAATGGTCATGGTCAATAAATTTCTTATGGGAATAGATACTTTTTTATATTGAGCGCCTCTGATCTTTGGTGGCCCGAAATACATCATTTATATGACTTGTGAGGTAATATGCCGATGGGAAAGCAAGACAAGAAACTGTGAATGTTAGTCCTTTGCTCGCTGCCTTTTGTGTTTATGAAAGGGCCGATTACTTTGTCCATAAACAATGAACATGAAAATGAACATGAAATGAACAAGAATGATGTTTTTAAATATAAAGGTATTTGGTTTGGCTATACGAATTTCAGCACAGGGCAGTCCAGTCCTTCAAGTTTACCCACAGAGTGTTCCACTTAAAGGAGGCCCCGAGTGTTTTACTTGGTTTTTCCCACCTTTTCAGGTTGCGCTGTAAAATTCTCTCAGATTTTGATGTTGCTTGACATGACATTCACTGCTGCATGTGGTTTGTTAAATTGACATGGTGTTCAGAATCTGGGCTTGACGGGGACTGTTGGGCCAGACATCGGGCTGATTTATGCCACTGTATACTGGATGCTGTTGCGGATGTCCACTTCCACCAACCCGTGTTCTGACTCCTTTTGCGCCTTTGTTTCTGACCTGTCACCGCCCGTTTGGCGCCATTATAGCATTTGCAAGGACTCTTTGCCCGTGCAGGAATGCCAAACGTTGTTTAAAGGATTCCCTCTTTCTTACGTCGAACTCAGTTTCACGAAGTTCTCCACCACAAAACTGCGTTGATCAACAGTGAACACAATGTCAAGCACCAATAACCAAATCTTCAATTAAGCTAGCCGGGGAAAGACTGGACCGGAAAAAGGGCAAAAATTGAAAATATACATCATATAAATTGAAAATATACATCATATAGGGGCCTCTTTTAAGTGGGACACCCTGTATATGGACAAGCGCTGTAGTGTTAACAGAAGGAAATGTGTGATTACTTTGATAATGTTTACCACAGTAACCCTTGATTGGGATTAAAGGTTCCGCAACCACACATCACACATCCGTGTCTTTTGAGGTTTTTTTCGTATGTGTGTCACATCATGGGATTTCCTTTTTATCACTTCTTCTCGAGAATTTTTTAGTGCTTGGAATTGACAGGCACGATAATTGTTTTTTAGATGTCCAAGATTTGCAATTAAAGACATTTAAGTTCAAGAGAATGAAATTGAAAAGGATTTAACTGGATCACCTGGTTTGGAAATCAATACTCTTTATGATATTGCAGCTGAATTTCATAAAAAAGAGATATGTACATACGCAGGGAGAAGAACAACGGCAGTGGGTCGTGTTTTGCACAAATTTAAAGAAAATAAAAGGGGAAAATGATACCTAACAGAAATAATAGCAATAAAAGCAATGACCATGGACACCTGCATGTTTTCGTTTGGGAATCGAGACGTTGAAAGAAAAATTTGGCATGTGACGACATTAAATGCGGAATATATCATCAAGAGGTGTCTCAGCGTCTTGAAAAACGAAAACTCGAAGATTGAGACAATATGTTTGACGGACATTTACTTTTTGGAGTCTGGCGGGATATGCCCCCATCGAAAAGTTTGTTTTGTTCTGGGCTGCGGTGGAAGTGGCACAGTACGGTTATTGAAGCTATCTAAAGAAGAAGCAAGTTGCTTTTCGTTTGATGTTCAACTATGGACCCAACCTAGAAGTTCACGTACAGTCCAAATGTTTTGCCTTTTAATGCGCAGTGCAATTGGAATTCCAAAAAAGACGGAACCAATTTTCTTTGCTCTGTTTGATGAAGCATGATTTTCGGTGCAATTTCCTGAATTAATCTCCAGACGCTTTCATGAGTCAATCCAGGTATTTCATATTCGTTTGAGGGAATATTTGTTTATTTTTGGAGACATTAAGCAACTTTCTCCGTTTTTGGAAAAAGCACTGAAACTGGAATCCATCGGCTACCGATGCCATAAAGCCAATAAATGAAAGTGCAAGGCATTCTCTTTCTTTTTCAAAAGGCAATCTGGATCGCTTATGAAAATTGGATCGCCTATCTAACGGAGAAACAACCGAATCAGGAACCGTTACGTGCACGAACATTGATCTTCCTTCATCTTTCTTGAAAAGTTGGAAAAATTTTTATTGAAAAGTTGACGAGTTCAACATTTTGTCATTGAAAATTTTGAACGAACCTGTTGCGCTGATGGCGATCATTGATCAAGCTGAAGGATCAGAAAGGGTTATTCACACATCAGTTTGTGCACGAAATGTCATGATGGTCCGAGAAAGGTGTAAAAACCGGGGTTTTAGGAACGGTTAATCTCCACACGCTTAAAACAACAAGCTCGCCTACTACGCGCAAAGTTTACTTTCACGCGTTCCTAGTTACTTTCTTCTCTGAATCGTTCCTCGACGAGCAAAGCATCTTTCTTCAGCCAAAATCAGATAGGAAATGAATGCGGCGATGTTAAAAAAAGTAGAACCAAAAGACGCAGACGATTTTCTGTACCCGGGTCACGAACTTCAACATGCGGATCATTGAACTGGACATCCGAGTCACATCAGTGTACATCCGTTTGCATAGTTTAAGGGGTCATTGAGTCATCGATGATTCTTTACAATGGTCGCTGATGACATATTGGAGACTTTTTGAGACCCGGTTGACAGACAGCTCCTTGACTTGAAAAAGGCAAGGAGACACATTGTGGCCCTTTTATCGCATGAAGATCACGTTCCATTCCCGCATCTCCCTTGGCTGAGAGTGTCTGCTCCACTCGCCACCCACCCTTGGGCCTCCCACTTTCCACAGTTGGGGAGGCGGAGTGAGATGCTACAGCCTACACTCCCTATAAGATGCAGGAAATTATTCGTCTTGGGAGACTGTTTGGAAAAAGCGCTGGTACAAATTGCGCAAAACATCAAGGCAAGCTGCGACCTGTTTACAACGGAAGGCTCAAAAATCAGTGGCTGGATACCATGTGGAAGGTGACAGTGGATCCGCGGATGGGACGTCTGCATGACACTTTGTTTTGGATGATAATTGCCAACGGGTACTGATGCAAAAATTCCAGGTATTGTTTTGGTGAGGTTTTTTTTTTGAATTCCTCTTCCCGGACCGCAGGTTCACACCCTTTCCCAGAGTAGACGTTCACCCATGCTCTCACCCTTCGGGCAGGCCAATCCGAAGCACCACCTGATTTTGTGGTTTACTGCACCAAGAGTGGAAAAACGGTAGCCGTTCCGTAGAGGAGCCTACTACCGAGGTTGCCAAAGCCGCTAGGGCCATCGTGGCTGCCGAGTCCGTTGAAGCAGCCGAAGCCATCGAAACCGTTGAGACTTGCAAACATCACAGGCTGCCAAAACCGCTGAAACCGCAGAAACAGCTGTGTCCATTTGCTGTTGCTACGAATGTGTCGGCGGCTTCGGTGGTAGGTTCCTCAACGGATCGCTGCCTGAAAAATTCCAGTGTTGCCGATCAGTGTTCCGATCTGAAAAATTCCGGTCAGAGAGGCTGCTCCTGATAATCCATTGGATCCACCTAATTGGTCCCTAACCTGTTCAATCCGGATCCATTGTACCCTCTGATTTTCGTTGGAATCGCCCCTCTACCGCAACGCCACACATGGGCACGACTCGCTCGGCCACATCCCCGATTTGATTCCAGATTTTCCAAAAACGTTGCGGTCTTCAGTGCATTTCCATTACCTGTATTCAATGTATCGTGTTTTGATTTTTGATGTAGGTGTATGACCGTATGCGGTTTTTAATTCTGGTGTTTGGGAAACAGCGCTGAACGCGTGAGTTTCAAGTTTTGGCGATCTCGTGAAAAATGCCTATGCAGGCGCGTTGTGACGTGGGGGAAGGAGTTTGCCCTGAAAAGAGGAGGACGCCGAGTGACAGAGAACAACCTAACGCGGTAATTTGGGTTGGGAGACGAGTATTTTTCCTAAAGTGAGTAACTCCAGCACCAATAGCGCACGGCGAGTCAAGGACTACGCGGATGGCACGCACGTCGACCGCGGGTTGCGCTTACGTGTGCTTGTTCATCGGGATACATCATGCGCGACCAAGAGGATATCTCACTGGTGATGTCATTATGACGAATTGATGATGTCACCGGTGGGTGATTGAGATGTACTGCTAATTGACACGGATGTCTCAAGGTCATCAGCGACCGTGGTGCTGAGTTATAAATGAATCATTTGCCCCTGAACCTTCACTGCCGACGATTTAAGAATTGGATCCTGATATCCGTATTTATGACCCGGACGTAGAAGTTGAAATTCATCGGTGTCACGGTTACCACTGCTTTATTAAAGCAATATGCTAAAAAAAGATCCCAGTAGCTCAGTGCAATGCAGAACACAAACGGATTTAAACTTTCCCACTTTTTAGATTGAAAATTTGCAACTTTGACATACCTGCAACAGTTCATTCACAATTGCGTGTCGTGAAATTTTTTTAGACGTGTAGAACAGTGACAAAGTGTAAAGAATATTGAATAAAGCCTGACCAATGCATTCTTGATGAGCAGTAAAAAGAGAGGCATATGTAATGAATGATGATAAATCGAACCTGATATCACTGTCCATAGTCCATTGAATAAGAAGACTTCAACTGCATTACCGATGGAAATAGGCTGTCCAGTATTCGATTCTTCCGTCAAAGTTTTCATGAATAACTCCAATTCTTGGACAACTCGTTCTTCCATTGCTGACCTACCAACTCCAACGTCTCGAAAGAATTTTAAAAGAAAGTGACGTTGTTCCGTCCAGAAATCTCCCACCGATAAAGCCAAACCTGAAACGGAAAAGCATTTTTTTGAATTGAATTGAATTGTATTTATGGGTTTCCCCATTATCATACACATACAACAAATTTTCACACACACACACACAAAAGGAATCAGAAAGAACTGACGCTGGGAGAAAACGGTAAGGAAATTGAAAAGTTAATTGATCAAAACGACTTAAATTTATCAGTGAATGGAGCAGATAGACTTAAGTATCTATAATGAGTGCATACCGATCAGCTCACCCATGTTCAGAACTCTCTGAGCTGGGCAGGTTGGAAAATCTCCTCCTAAGAATTGGTATATGCTCAATGGCTGGGAGAACACTGTTAAGGGCAGTACATTCCAGTCAGCGATTGCACGCGAAAGGCAGGAAAATTTCCCAATATTTTTTTTGAAGGAGAGAGGTCTTATCTTGAAAGGGTGATCATGCCTGCCGTAGAATGAAGGAGAGTGAATAAACTCAAGCAGTTCCCCCCACCCCCCAGTCGCGCAAAGCACTCGAAACAGGCACAATAGCCGGTGACATTTTCTCCTGGCAGCCAATGTCGGCCAACCAAGCTGAGAAATCATTGCTGACACGCTGCTTTACCTTCGATAGTCTCCAACAACAAAGCGAGCGGCACGGTGCTGGATGCGTTCCAACGACGCAGATTGGCAAAATAAATGGGTCCCCAGGATGTCGATGCCTCCAAAATAGGCCTAACTAAGCAAGATAGGCAATTCCACGTATTTTAGCGGGACACTTCCTAAAGTTCCTTTTGATGAAATACAGAGCACTATTTGCTTTTTTGGATACGGCTGCTATTTGCCTCGACCAATTGAGTTTGCGATCAAAAATAACTCCCAGGTATGTTGAAAAAGGTTGCGGGGATAATGGTTGGTCACACAGAACATACACAAAAGGATTAACTTTAATCAAACTACAACAAAACTGTATAAGCGAACATTTGGTCGGGTTCAGCTTCATGGAAGAGGTCTCGCACCAGTCTTCAATTGCTGACAAATCAGCTTGCAGTCTGTCAGAGTCCAAAGAGCTGTCGATTTCTGAGTAAATAAGACAGTCGTCAGCAAACAACCTTATTTTGGACTTAACAGTGCCAGCTATATCATTTATGTAGATCAAGAACAGTAAGGGCCCCAGAATATTTTATTTTGGAATCCAACTAATTCTGCCTGATGATTCCAATAATAAAATGTAGACATCCAGGCTACTTCTCCGGGCATTGTTTATTTGAGGTACATTTCCAAGATGAAACAGGGAGCATTACAATATCATCGATCTCTGGGATTGCCGGTTTGTTATTTTCTGACAGAATATCGGAAGTGTAACTCCATCAAGGTTTTCGTGCAGTGTGGCGTTTCCATGATTGATTTCAAAGGAACATGAATAAAATGACATTCTGGATATTTCTGCTTCCAAATGTCAGTCTGACCCAACAGCGTGGCTGAGATTGGGACGCGCTCAATGCCGAGCGCAAAATGTTTGAAAAGACGAATTCGTAAACACGTACTGTGAACCTTAAGTACACTTATGTCCAGGAACACTAAGAGTATTTTTAAAATGCATATGGATCTCCTCTTGCACTTGCAGCATTTGTCCACCGTTTGATATCTCTGCATATCAAGAGCCGTAGGTACAGGCAAATTTTCTCAGTGCCTGGTCTTAATCAAAATCATTTATACGTACTTATATTGTTGTTTATCACAGACCAATTTCACATATCGTTATGTACCCGAATCTGCAATTTTGGCATGTGCCCTTTTTCCAAAAATCTATTCGGTCGCAAAGCACGTTTTTGTGGAGCAGCAAAAATATTCTCATCGTAAGAAAATAGTTGTTGGCACTTAAATTTGTTGTCGATTAAATGAAACTGCAGGCGACACATAAAAACTGCACTGCTCACATCAGACCCAATTTATAAACCTCTGACTCCAGTATGTTCTCTCCTCGTGGATGACGATCCTTTCCGCATTTAAAAGTAAGCCCAGTCTTTATTTGTCTACTCGTATATTCTACTTCCTCTCGATGAAAAGCTGTTCCACTGTTGATTTGATCTCCATGTACTGGTGCCTTGCTCTTGCTGTGCTTTCATTAGATGATGATGCATTAGACCAGATACAGTGATGAGGCTTCTGCGCTTCCAAATCACTTCTTTTGTCGTTTCTCAGCAGCCCAACAAAATCCTGAACCGAGAATCGCGCGGATTGGGGGATTTTTGCGTGAGGAGCAAAAAAAAAATTTTCAGATATGACGGAAGGGTGCATGTGATTGGATTACTCGAAGCAGCATTTAGATTATACGTTTCGGCATTATTCGTAAAACTCAGGCCAATTCACTTTGATTTACTGGACATTATAGAAAAAAAAACAGAATAGTAAAGTCGCACCTGTTTTATTTTGAATGTGTTAATCATTGCTATCCAGATATTCACGGGTCATTTTTCCCATCTTTCATTTCAAGGGTTGAATGCTCTTGTTAACCACTTCACGAATACACCCCTTTCCCGACGTGACAATGGTTCGGATGCCTCGATAATTCGAGAAATAGCAGAAAAACGGGAAATATTGCAGTGTAACACAAAAAGAAAACTCATAATCATCTTACCGAATTGTCCTTTGTGCATCGGTTTTGCAGGAAAGCCCATAGGTCTACCCGTTGAAGCAAGTCTCGAATATACACTTTTGATTGTGTTGAAATCGTTTATGCACACAAATTTTGTCCCGAGTAATGTCATTGTCATTACACTGCCGTATTTTTTGCTGAGAACTCGCAACGACTCGTGAATGGCCCTGGTTTCAATTTGGTGAAGGTTTCCGATAATGGGAAGACCGTGTGGGCCTGCATGGAGAAATAAATTGCAGAAAACTGAACTTAAAGTGGATTTTAAGGAACCACATTAAATTTCAAAAATAACTCTGCCATTCAATGCACGAACGTTTATCTCGTTTGAACTTTACAATCTACAGCAGTGCAAATGCAAATCAGAACTTTGGAGACCATTTCCGGGCCTCACAGGCGGATATCTATAAAGAGGATAGGCGGGCAGTAACCAGTAATTTGACTACAAGCAACATGTAGTTCATATGTGGAGGTTGGGTTTGCTTTTATCAAATTATTGGCGGACACAAACCAGTGTAGATTGACTACAAGCTGGTGAAAGTATGGAGTTTGGTTTACTTTGATTAAGAAAAGGGAAAAAGCAAAACATTAGTCACGTTTTGTAAGTTATTTGCACCAAAATGTAGCTGCGTTTTGCCCTTTTCCGTGCGTTTACCTTTTTTCGGCTTAACGATATTTTTATTTTGACGGCGCACGGCAGTTTCTACCATTTCTCAACACTCCGAAGCGGAGATGTACACACTTAAAAATGTTGAGTAAAATGTGACCCAAGTTGGGTCAAATTTGACCCAACTGTTGAGGCAAATATGAGGCATCCCTTTTGGGGTCAATTTGACTCAAGGGTGTTGGGTCAACATTTTGACCCAACAAAATGGGTCAAAAGAAAAACCCAACCGTTGGGTGAATTTATACCTTTTCCATAGTTCAAGATGACTAAAAAGTTGGGTCATTTTTATCATTCATCGTTGGGTTAAACTGATGCTACTTGGAGGTTATATTGACCCATTCAGTTGTTTAAAATCTAAACCAATATTGGGTCATTGCAATTATATTTCAGAGTCAATTCAAAGCATTGATTTGTGAGGCTGTTGATCCACTGTTGGGTCATTTTACATAATTTCTGTGGTCATTTTCATTCGCATGAATTGTTAGAATTTTGGAGCAAATGTTGAGCAAATTTCAGCGTTTCTTTCACATAGTTGTTCAAGCCAGAGCGGCAGCAAATGGTTTTGAATGCTATCTTCTGCCAATTAATTGAGAAAACGACCAGTTATTTATTGACCAAATTGGTTCTGGTACAAATTGGATCTCAGATGTTTCATGCGGTTTGGACGCTGAAGAAATGTCTCGTAATACTTTGTTTGAATTTCAGATGAAATTTAAGAACTCGTTATCAATCCTTAAACTTCATGCCATAAAATATCAAAATGGACCTTTTTGAAATTTAAGAAATTCCATTCCTTAAATTTCATGAGAATGAAAACCTTCACATTTTGTTATTTGAATTTCAGATGAAATTTAAGACTGGATGACCAGTCTTAAAATTTCAAGCAGAAAATCATCTAATTTTTTTTCGTGATAGAATATAAGGACTGGACAGCCCTTAAATTTCACCCCGTACAAACTGCATGAAAAATCTCAGAGTCAATTTGCAAATGGAATCAATTTGGTCAATAATATAACGATAGTTTTTGTCTATATTTTGCAGAAGTGTAAAAAACCCAGAAATTGCCGTTCTTGTCTCAACAACTGATTACAAAAAATGCTAAAAGTCGCAAACGGTTTTGAAAACCAACAAAAACAAACCACGTGCGGGTTACAAATTTGCAACTTCACGGGCTGATGAAAAGAACCAAGCTTGTCAAGTTGAAACGACTGCCTGCCGATCGAGAAAAAGATCTCCAGGAAAATCCCACAGCGCGACAGACACACACGAGTTGAAGTGACCTCTGTTAATGGGAAATGCACCCGCACGTTCTTGAACAGACTCGAGTCTTGGCAGCAGAGCATGTGAACATATGCGGGGGAGGGTATTATCCTGTTCAAGTATCTGCTAGAATCAAGTCCGCAGGAAAGGCATGTGTGCCCATGTGTGACACGGCCAGCACGAACGGAGAGTGTGAGCTGGATGGGGTGGGATTGACAAATGGCCTGAGTGCTGAGTCGAAATGCATTCTCTGCGCTGCAGGCGGGCCGCATACGGTGGTATTCGTTGTCGGGTCTGCATTGTTTGCGGTGGGCGCAGGTATATGGAAAGGAATTCAAGGCGGCGATGACCCAGCCTTGAGTCATTTTGGGAGACGTTTACAGCTTTGAGTATAATTTTTGATCCAATGTTGTGCAAAATTTTGGTCCCCAACATTGTGGTCTACTTGACTACCTGCATTGTGTTGGAAAAGCGAACCAATGTTGAGTGAAAATAGCCCATTTCCTGTTGACCCAGCAGATTGGGTCATCCTGTCACCCAACATTTTTAAGCGTGTAAGACTAAGGAATTGCGAAAGCTGAAAAAAAAAACTGTTGCTGATAGATGACTCCTGCTGCTTAAGATCCAACGGATATGCAGATTATATTCGGAAAGAGGCATAGTCTACACGCTTAAAAATGTTGAGTAAAATGTGACCCAAGTTGGGTCAAATTTGACCCAACTGTTGAGGCAAATATGAGGCATCCCTTTTGGGGTCAATTTGACTCAAGGGAGTTGGGTCACCATTTTTACCCAACAAAATGGGTCAAAATAAAAACCCAACCGTTGGGTGAATTTATACCTTTTCCTTTGGTCAAGATGACTAAAAAGTTGGGTCATTTTTATCATTCATTGTTGGGTTAAACTGATACTACTTCGAGGTTATGTTGACCCATTCAGTTGTTTAAAATCTGAACCAATGTTGGGTCATTGCAATTATATTTCAGGGTCAATTCAAAGCATTGATTTGTGAGGCTGTTGATCCACTGTTGGGTCATATTAACATATTTTCTGTGGGAATTTTCATTCGCATGAATTGTTAGAATTTAGGTGCAAATGTTGAGCAACTTTCAGCGTTTCTTTCAGACGGTTGTTCAAGCAAGAGCGGCAGCAAAGTGGTTTTGATTACTATCTTTTGCCAATTATAAGAGAAAATTTCCAGCTATTTATTGACCAAATTGATTCTTGTGCAAATTGTATCTCAGATTTTTCATGCAGTTTGGACACTAAATATGTAAGGACTGGCCAGTCCTTAAATTTTATGCTGAATATTTTGTCTGGATATTTTATTTTAAATTCAGTTGAAATTTAAGAACTCTCTTTCAATCCTTAAACTTCATGCCATAAAATATCCAAATGGGTCTTTTTGAAATTTAAGAAATTGTATTCCTTAAATTTCATGAGAATGAAAATCGTATTTTTTAATTTCCGATGAAATTTAAGACTGGATGACCAGTCTTAAAATTTCAAGCAGAAAATCTTCTAAATTTTTATTTTTCGTGATGAAATTTAAGTACCGGACAGCCCTTAAATTTCACCAGCGTCCAAACTGCATGAAAAATCTGAGTCAATTTGCAAAGGGAAACAATTTGGCAATAATTAGCAGAAGTGTAATAAAAACCCAGTAATTGCCGTTCTTGTCTGAACAACTAAATACAAAAAATGCCAAAAGCCGCAAACGGTTTTTGAAAACCAACAAAAACAAACCACGTTTGGGTTAAAAATTTTCAACTTCACGGGTCTCAGCTGGTGAAAAGAACCAAGCTTGTCAAGTTGGATCGACTGCCTGCACATCCAGAATAATATCTACAGGAAAATCCCAATGCGCCAGACACACGGAGTTGAAGTGACCTCTGGTTGGGAAATGCACCCACGTGCTTGAACAGTGCTGGATGAGTCTTGTGGTTTATCAGCAAATAATGTGAACACAGGTGGGGGAGGGTATTATCCTGTTCACTTATATGACCAGAATCAAGCCCGCAGGAAAGGAATGCGTGCTTTTGTGTGACGGCCAATACCAATGGAGAGTGTGAGCTGGATGGGGTGGGACGTGCACTGTAGCTGGCTTGTGATGGGCCGTGCAATCTGATGCGTGCATTGTTTGCGGTTGGCGCAGGTGCAGAAAGGAATTCAATGCGACGACCCAACCTTGAATGCTTTTGAAAGACGTTTCCAGCTTTGGATATAATTCTTGATCCAATGTTGGGTAAAATTATTTCCTCAAAATTATCGTCAACTTGACAACCTGTGTTGTGTTGGAATAATGAACCAATGTTGAGTCAAAATGGCCCATTTCCTGTTGACCCAGCAGATTGGGTCATCCTGTCACTCAACATTTTTAAGCGTGTATTAAAAGTTAGCCACCATATGACGTGACGTGTTGCACCGTGGATAAATTAATTCATTAACAAAAGTTGTCCATAGACAAAACAAAACACCTAGCCAGACCTAACCGAACTTACAGGAGGACGAAAAGTGCGGATATATCGGATAGAAAAGTGCACTGTACCTGATGGCAAATTGACTTCTCTGCTCGGAAACCACTTCCATAACAGCAGGCACACCAATGCACCCAAAAGAACGAGATAAATCATAATTTCCCTGCAAAGTTAGTAGTTGTCAGAAAATAATCACAATAATCAGAATTTTCATTACAACGGTCTTATAACCTGTGGAGATTTGGAAGAAAAAAACGAAAATGCTGCTGTAAAAATAATTTTTCTGTCATGTTCAATAACCATTCACACATAGGGCACACTATGTACTTTTTACGGGGGGTTCAAAGAATCACAGGAAAATCACAGAAATAATTTTTTTGAGGGGGCTCTATGAAATCTCTCTCTGCTCATCAGATTACCAATGCAAAGTTTAGAATCACAAGCATTACCTCGGGACTGTGATAAATCTGTAAGACTCTATTGGCATCCATGAAACAAATTCAGACGCTCAATATTCAATAGGGCAGCATAAGTAAGTCAGTCGCGGAAGATACCATGTAAAATATGCAAAGATTATAGGAACATAGCGCAGCTCAAATAATCGAAGATGGGACAAACAAATGAGTTAAAATGATTCGACGAAAACAACAAAACAAAACCTTTCTTGCGAGATGGCCTTTGCAGACGCCACCATAAAGGAAAACAGGGTGAACATATTATTGCAGCGCCCGCAACAAAATTTTGATAAGAGTTTAAGTGGTCCTGACCACAGCCCTCTATAGGACAGTTGCGACAACTGATGCAGTTGGCGCCATTTTGGTTTTCGTGAGCTGCCGCAACGCCACGAAGGGCAACAGGAAGCCGCGTTGGATGCCCAAGAAATGTGATCGGATGCCCAAGAAATGTGATCGCTGAGGGGAAACCACCCATCGGATTTTTGAGTGTTTGGTGTCTTTTGAATCAGAAAAGGTACGCCCATGCAAAGCCGTGAGGTTTAATCAAGAATATGCGAAAGTCCTAAGTCCTTTCGTAACTGAGTCAGAAAGGCACTGATTGCACAAAACGCAGAATAATGTTTCAACGCCAATATTTTCATCCGCATTTGTTGTTCACAGGGGCGTCATTTCAGGGATTCGCAGAGGTAATTTTCGGAGGAGCTGGACGCCGACCTAGGGTCCAGGGAGATCTGGGGGAAGTCTCAGCGGGGTTCTAGGGTGCAGGGCTGAGCCACCAGAAACTGAAGAAATTATGAAATTTGGTGTTCATTGGGTGCTATGTTCGTATTCAGGAGGCCAAAAAATTTACCATTTTGGCCAAAAGTAAACACCAAAGGGTGGAGCAAGCGAGCGGCTGGGGGGCATAGGTATATCGACAGGGAGCATTATCCCCCCCGACAAATGGCCTGGTTATTCACACTAAGGCAACGAGCTGAGATTCGTGGGGCCATATCGCCACGAAACGGACGTTTATGAGAGAACAAAGTTGTTCCCGGGTTGTTTTGAGTATACCAGGTCAAATTCAGAGTCATTAACGACCGATTTCTAAGTCCTTCACTGAATTCAGGGTCGTTCCCTGTTTTTCAGAGGGTCCCTCAGTTTCAGGGGTCCCCGAACCCTTCGGTCCTGCGTGACCTTTTGGGTTTTCAGTCGTGACCGGTAACATTCAGGATCATTCCCGGCTGATTTCCATGCCTTCACCGATTTTCAGTGTCGTTCTCCGTTTTTCGGGGTTCCCCCAGTTTCTGGGCCCATATTGCTCCGAAACGAACGCCCCTGGGTGACAGCATCAAGGTTGTTCGCGTGGGGTTTTCGGTGTGCCCGATCTCATGCAGGGTCATTCCCGGCCGATTTTCAAGTCTTCCGGGCTTTCTGGGTCATAATCCGTTTTTCGGGGGGGGGGGGGGGGTTGGGGCGCCGCGCAGTCACCTAGTTTAGGGGGCCATAGCTACGAAACGGACGGCCCTAGGTGACCTCGGTCAGGGTTGTTAGCGCATGCCCTGTCTCACTCAGGCTAATTTCCGGCCGATTTTAAAGACCTTCCTGACTTTCTGTGTCATTCTCTGTTTTTCGGGACGGTAGTAGTGTATAAAGGCTGACTGAGAAAGAGAAACACCAGATGGGCTAAGGGCAGAATTCTCTAAAGCTATTTTCTAATCCCTAGAGCACAAGCTCATAGTCGACGATGAGGGTAAAAAGGCTCCCAGATGCCAACGTGCAATATCGCGAGCAGACGCAAACGTGCAGGACCGGGCCCACACGATATGCGAGAAGAGATAGCTCAAAACAAAAGAGAAGTAAGGAACTAGCAGTTGATAGCACCACTTGGAAGAGTCCAAAAAAGGCTCTCAGAAGCCAACGTGCAGGACCGGGCCCGAACGCCGAGCGAGAAGTTCGAGCGGCGCATGCAGACATCATAACGTCGAGCGCGCATGCTCGTCGATCGTGATCACTCAGCACTACCTACACAAGCAGAGAGCAGCAACATATCTGAATATAATCTTATAAAAGGGAGCACCTCATCATATCATCGCTCAGTTTGCGTACTAGTTTCTTGAGCTCAACATCTCAAAGCACACCATGGCTTCATCACTAACGGTTTGGATCAGATGGAGAGTCTGCTGTTTACTCTCGTCTCGATCGAACGATTCGTTGTCAGTTTTACGACGTAGCTGGAAGATAATCGTAGCTATCGCAGCGATATGTGTTTTGATACTAATAGTCGTCGTACTGACGTGGACTGTTTCGGTTCAGTTTTATAATCGGATCTAGGATACTTCTATCGATCAGAATATCACGACGACAACAACGACGACGATGACCTCTTGTTGTCATCCTCTCGGTCACAAACAGAACATTCTCGCGATATGTTGCACGAATCATACTCATCTCTCGGAATCAGCTCGTGTGATCTTGAACAACACCGTAGAACGTGAATAGAGAAGAATCAAAACAACAAACTTATTGATCTCCAGAAATCCGCCACACTCGGTCGTCGTTCGAAA
>JASGXE010007379.1:0-19500 GCA_030068105.1 Sinentomon sp. SZTP_YWyxl | reverse complement strand
AATGGCAACACACGCCGCAAGACATCATGACATTTGTGTAAGGCGTGAACTTGCTCCAAGCCCTGTTAAAATTAGATAGCCCCTGTTTTCAAACAGACTTTTAAAAATTCTCCTATACGATGTACTAGAATTTGTGATTGACGTATACCAAATGGCATTGTGCGACCGGCATTGTGCGACCAATTGACCAGACTCGCGGTTGCCGTCACGGGTCAAAAGTGTGCTTCTCCTATTTCCAAACATCCAAACCCTTGTATTCATTCTGTTAAAATGTCCGTTGAGATACTCAACCTGCATCGGTGTCAAATTAAATTTCATGCATGTCGCGTGCCGCATTCCTTCCAGCAAAGCTGGTGACATCTTCGGCTGTTTAAATATTTAGCAAAAATTTAGAGCTATGTGGGTCAGAAGTGGAAGGACGCACCCTGGCCCGTCAATTAACTGGTCTCCAGGCTATACAGACGAACAACTTGTGCTGCAGGGGACGGTCTTGAACTGTTTGATTGCTTTGGCGGGTTCAGATAACCAGAACATGGTTGATGTTCATGGCGCTGCTTCCACAGAAATTACTGTCAAGGCGTTGCCGCATGGCATCTTTTTCCATAATCTGAGGAGATTTTGACACCAATTGGGCGGTGCACCCAAATTTAAAACCTCATACCCGGAATAGTGGTTTACCTCAACCGGTTTTCTTCCGGTACAGCAGGTAACATTTTGGGTCCCTTATACTTTTCATTATACACATTGACCAATGAGATGGCAGGAAATGTCAAGTTCACATAGTTAATTGCTGACGATTGTCTGATTTGTGTAACTGCGGATTCCCACGAGGACAGCATCGTCCTTCAACGAGGCCTGGATGAAATCAGCAAGCGGTCCTGTGACTTCTAATTGGATTTAATTCAGACAAATGTAGCTTCATCCGCTTTACGACAAAACGTTGTCCGTAGTCTTTCCTTACCATCTAGAGGGAATTAAGAAACCATCTCAACAGCAAATAACTTTTATAGGCCTCATCATAGACATTAAGTTGGACTGGACGCCAAATAATAAACAAGATCACAGCCAAGGGAAATCGTGATTTATACTTTATTAAAAGAAACTACAGCAAATGTCCTCCGAAAATCAGGAGGCTCGCCTATCCTCGTTCCGCCTGCGTGCATCCTTGGCCTGGGATCCTGACAGTCATAATGGCGTACTCGCAAGCAATCGAGCGGATTCAGCGAAGGTCCGCAATATTTTTGGTCGGCGACTGTCGCACTAGAAGCAGCGTCGCTGAAATGATGGCGAATCATGATTGTATGAGATTCTCCGCAAGGCAAATATGTTCTCGAGACTGCGCCCTCTTGATGATCCTTCAAGGAAATAGGGAGTGGGGGAGATGCTCCCTAAGCAGCATTAGCTTCAGCTGGTGCCAATCACAAAAAAATTAACGACCATACCTCTAAAGTTAAAAATAGCCTTTTCTGGTTCCATATGAGGGAAACGTTCGAACTTGTTCCAGAGTACAAAAAGAATTTATTGAATGCCAAATTTAAATGATATTATTTGATATTTCGGGTCTTATATCCAAACACTATACAGCTATTACCATTTCGTTATTCAAATCATTTTCCCATTTATCACGCAGTCATGGATGCTCTTGCAAGATTCGAGAGGATAACATTATGCGATGAAAATGGTAAGAAATTATGTTCGTTTGAAGCAGAAGTAATTTTTATTTTAGTGCATTCATGGTAAGATATGCTTTCTGCAGTTGTTCTATATATAGTATAGCCTTTGCACCCATAATAGGCAGCGATTTGAAGGCTGTTCAAGTCTATTATGTGATTGTGTGCGTTTTGTGTGCTCATAGAGACGTGTTTCCAGGGGGCATGTTCGCAGTATGCACGCCCCAAAAGAAGCATAAGAATGGCGGCCTGTTCCTGATATCCCATTTTTGGATGTGTCTTATGTCACTCCACAACAGCGCATTTCAATTCAATTAACCGATTCTGGGCTTTTGACCCACAAATAAAATAATTCAATTCAGGACTCGTTTCTAACTTTAATGATAAACTCCCATTCATCACTTCACCAAATTCAAATGCCAAAAAGGTCCATCAGCTTAGCTATTATAAATATCCTTCACAAAGGTGTAACACAAAGGCAACTGGTGATATCAGCTGTGGCCATGCAGTGAGAGGCGCGCAGGCGTTCGGAAGAAAATGGACGATTTTGCACTTTTCCCTTGCAATTTCCGCAAGAGTTATGGCTATAGGTACCTATTGGAGAAGGTCTTCGGATTCTTATCGCCCTAAAAGATATGTGAGAATTTGGATTAGATTCTAATCATTAGAGCTAAGTGATGCTGCCATTTCTATAATGATTTCAAAAAACACGGCCTTTCACGGAGCAGGAGTGTTTTGTTGTACCTAACTCGGGTTTCCGGGCTATCTTTATATTCCGGGGGTTTCCTCCCGTTTTCCTCCTTCACCTGGGACGACGAATGGCAAAGGAAAAGGCCAAACGTTCAATGACAGTAAAAATCCGCCAAAATTGCGAAAACTATCGAGCCATGTGATGCAAATTATTTTGCAATTCGTCCGGAAACAGGTGATCACGGTTATTTCGTTACACCATCGATTACCTTGTCCACAGAACCAGTCTGTTCTCAGACAAACCTGCTATAAAAGGGCTTTCGAGCGGCCGGCGACTTTGTAGCTTGAGTGGAATCATCATCATCATCATCATCAACCGCCATCTGAGCTGACAGCCATACGGCCGGTGGCTCGGCGAGGAGGGCCACTCTGGCTGAAAGCCATTGCCTCAACCATTTTACCTCAACCATTTTACCTCAACCTGTCGGCCATTGTCCGACTCTTAACACAGTAACATTAACATAACACTCACAACTTGTGACACACGCACAACTTGTGACACACTCTCTGCCACCAAGTGCAGAAAACTTTGCTTATGTCTATCTTGTCTTATCTAACTATCCATATGTATCTAATTTGTTTTTTTTTTTTTTTTTTTTTAACATGCAGTCATGCACAAAAGGTTAAACGTTCAGGAAAAGTCAAAACTGCATCCGAGCCTGAAATGGACAAAAGAAAATAAAACCTGGAACGACAAAAATAAAACAAAATTAAACCTGAAATGAAGAATAAATTAAGACCTGAAACGAAACGAAGATGAGATCTAAAAAAGCAGAATGGTTAACCTTCGAGTATATAGAACAGTCAAAGTTTCATAATGCATGAAAATCGTTACGAAAAGCAGGCAAATGAAGTGAACGTAAAAGTAAGCGATGGGAATGAAATCCTGGGAATTTGTTAGATCAATGAATCTGCTTGAATGACAAAATGTGAGCAACAAACAATGCCTTAACATGAATACAGGTTCTTTTGAAACCAGGCCTTGGATGATGCTTTACCGGAATGGTATAATTCACTCATTAAGTCCCGAGGCAGGGAATTCCAGTCACGGATAGTGCGAGGAATAAAAGAATAATGGAATACATCCTTGTTACAGCTTATTTGCTGGATTTTCATTATATGGTCCCATCGAGAAGTATAATTTGGAGGCTGTATAGAAGATCTCAAGTCAGTTAGGAAAGAACATGAACTAGAATAGATGTGAGAGAGCAAGGCAAGCCTCGAGCATTTGCGTCTTCCAGCAAGAGAACACCATCCTAGGTCTTTAATCATAGCGGAGGGGCTATCAAATCTTGCAAATCGATTAGTTACAAATCTCGCCGCTTTCCTCTGGATGGCTTCTACGGCTTCAACTTCGCACAGCTTAAAAGGGTCCCAAACAGCCGAAGAATACTCGAGAAGTGGTCTAACGAGGGAAAAATATGCGGCGGATTTGGTGTCGCTCGTTCCATGCTTTAGAGTCCTCCTCACTAGGTACAGCATACGATTAGCCTTGCTAATAACTGTGGAAACATGCTTACCCCATCTTAAGTTTCTTGAAAAGGTCAAGCCGAGATATTTGTATTCGTTCACGGAATTTAAGACACCAGAACTCAGAGTGTACTGGAACTGAACATGAGACAACTTTGATGTGACTGGAAGGAGGGCACACTTGTCAAAATTTAGCTGCATCTGGTTTGTTTTACACCAAGATTCGATTTGCCTGAGATCTGACTGCAATAGTTCTCTGTCTCCAGCCTCACGGACGATTTTGTAAATTAGACAATCATCGGCAAATAAACGCACACTACAGGACAGTTTCGAAGCAAGGTCGTTGATGTAGACAAGAAATAAAATTGGACCAAGTACACTTCCTTGAGGATCAATGGAAGAGACGGATATATGCTAAAAGATTCGTGACGCAGTAAATTTTCAACGTATGTGAAACATTGTTGTGGAAGTGGATATATACCAATTGAGGTGTTAAAAGCAAAGCACTTGTCGGAAAGGCACAAACCCCAAAAATATACGAAAAAGCCATAACAATGGATGGCGAGTGACCGAAAGGATAAAACCACAGACGTTTCCTATATGGAATAGTTGCGCAGCCGTTGACTACAAAGGTGTGGCTATTTCTGATCGACGGTGAAAAAGTGCCACCACCAGCTAGTTTATTTTAATAGTAGAATTGCAACTTTTTTTTAACAATTCGCACGGACAATGCTAACATCCTTATTCCAACAGGGACCGTTAGTTTCAACGGAGTGGAATTGTAGACTTCTCATAGTTCTGCGAAGAGAAAACTTCACCGTTAACCTATATGTCGTCTATGATGCCAAATATGGCATCACAAATTGTAACCCTGAAGTCGTCTCGCTGTTTGGTCAAAACATGTCGATTTGTTTTGTACTGAAACCCCACTTTCTCGTCTAAAATGTGTCCAAATTGTGCTGCTGAGTGTCAACTGTAACCCAAAGGATATTTGCGCGGGAAAAAAGTGTCAGGGGTCAAATTTCGGTTTGGGGGGTATGTCACTCCGAGCCCTGCAGAGCAGCTGGAGATATCGAAAAAATTGGCCGGATTCCACCCGCCCGGCCTATTTTTCGATATCTCCAGCTGGTTTCTCAAAAATGGCACTTAAAAAATCCCTACTCGAGATACAGGGACCATTCCAAAATACCAGGAAAAGTTCAGAGTCAAAAACAGAGGGCATGCCGATAAAAGAAACAATTTTAATGTCAATACATAAATGTGCGTTTATCTCGAAATCTTTTTTCAATCCTTTGACGGCACCGCCAGACGGCATCTGATCACATTTTCAATCGGATTTCTGGGAAGTCGTTGGCCGAAGTGTAAAGAAGAATAGCCGGCAACCCACCGAGGGGCGGAGGAGAATGAAAGTTGGATTGAGCAAATTCTGTATGAGAGAGCCTTGATTGACAGGTCGGTTTCGCCTTGACATGCCGACAAAGGAGACCGCCGTTTATAATATTTTCCGATTTCGGTTGTAAAACTTCGTTTCTTGGAATGAAGACTTTGAACAGGACTTTGCATTTTCCGTGTCATCGGAAGTAAAGATGCCTTGAAAGGAGTTGTCCCAAACACTTCAAAAACCGAATATGAGGCTGCAGTAGTGCAGAAACTTGCAAATTTGGTGATGCCATATGGCATCATAGACGAGTTACATTATAGAACAATACAGCGACGACTAAAAGGCTAGGAGCGCGGAATCAGAAACTACGCTCATTAGGGAAACAGAAGGACTAGTTTTCCTGATATACGCGCAGAAACATTTTTGTGGATTGCGATTTTTAGAAAATGTGGCCTGAAATTTGAACAATGTAACACATTCTATTCTCTCCACACTCGAATATGATCAAGCTTGGCCTGGTCGCGTATTTTCGAAACCTACCGAAATCGCAGATTGCACTGACGTCATTGCATCAAAAACCACATTTACACACTACCAACGAAGAATTTTAAAGCTATTTCAACCTGACCTAAACTTTTCCTAGCTAACTTGACCTGCTTTTGGTTTCCACCTACCGCCTGGTGTCCCCCAGCCGCAAAAATGTAAAAAGTCCCCCAGCCATGAAAATCTAAAAAAAATCGGTCCCTGCTGGAATCGATCTCCATGTGTCTGATTAGTAGTCCAGTGCCTTGACCACTAGAACACCGATGCAGCTGCCGAAAATCGTTTTCGAGTTTGCCTTTGATCAAATGTGCTTTCTGAACGTCTGCATAAAAATGATGTCGCAGTGCAACCTGCGATTTCCGTAGGTTTCGAAAACAAGAGGTCTGGTCAACTTATCAGTTGCATAGCATAACATTCTCCATGTGGAGTTTGTGTTGTTGGGCACTTCGCGGAAGCTCTGACAAAGACGAAAAAGGGAGTGGACAAAATTAATCATTGTAAATCTTCAAAGAAATGTTAAAATCTTATCGGGATATTCTGTTGACAACATGATAAATTGCCTCTAGTCAGTTATTTGCCAGTTTCTGCATTAATTGGCACAAGATTTGCTGAAAACAGGAATAGGAAGTAAACAGTTAAATACTCAGGTATAACCACGAAATATTCTTTAAAAATATGCCGCATTCAGGTTTTGTGGCCCGAAAGGTCACCAAAAATGGCCCAGTATTGATATATATCTGCAGCCAGATAAGCAAAAAAGTAAATAAAGGGATATGGGCTAATAAGTGAATACTTCAAAAGTTTTTTAGAGTTTTATCAGATTTATTCCCCTTGGTAATCCAAACAAAAAGATAAGAGCGAGCTTCTTTAAAAAATTCTTTTTGAAGCCCCGGATCATAACAGCCAGGATTCACTGATCCCATACAAAAGAATCAATGGAAAAAGAAATATTATTGAATGAACTATAAAAAGGGTTAGGAACCCAACATACATTTGCACAAGAAAAACACTGTTCTTGAAGGCTTTGAACTACTCGTGTACACGAGGTTTGATTTTTGACAGGAATATTTGGCGTAGAGAAAATCCACCAACAGTTTTAGAAAAAACTCCCGTGAATTCACAATCCACGTTCATTCCCTCATTCATTCATTCTTTCATTTAATCCAATGTGCAGGAAAGGTTACATTTTTTCAAAAACCAGTTTGGCCATACATCCTGCGTTATGGTAATAATGTATGTTATCGTGATTACGAGCTGTGCTTCAATTCTTAATTTTTTTCTTGAAACAGCCAAAGCTGGTATAAGTCCCGACTGTATTTTGTAAGGGCATCACTAAATTTGACAAAGTTTCTAGTTTTTTTTTATTTCTTTTCATTTTTTTTATTTTTTTTTATTTTTTATTTTTTTTATTTTTTATTGTTTTGTCTTTTGCAGACGCGAATGCGTCGTCTGCTAAGACAAAATGTTATTTTTACCCAGAAACTGAAAACACAAGCCCTGTTTTAAATCGTCGATTTTCGTTGCAAATCGATAACTCAAAAAGTTTTCAACGGATTTAGCCCAAATTTGGAATTTTTCTATCATTTACGGAAACGAAGAGCTGATTAATTGTTTTCTGCAATCGGTAAAAAAAATGCGGAAATTTTATTCCATACGATTGCTTTTTTAAATTTTTGCGCTGAACTCAGCTTTCTGAAACTACTACCAGAAGTGTCAAAATGTCAAGTTCCGTATTTATGGTCAGTTTTTGCTCAAAATTAGCTATCTATTAGGGCTTATATGGAAGGTCTCTCACACAAAATTTCAACTCATTGGGTCAAGTTGTTTCTGAGTTATGGAGTGAAAGGTCACAATTTGAAGAACTGGCACTGGCATCTTTTCACATCATCTTTCAGTCGAAAAACAAACAAAAACGGTTTCCATGACAACGTCAACTGGGGTTTCGACTTGAATCAAAGCTTCCGAAATTCTGCCGCTGTATGTATACCTTCACCGTTTGCCAGACTCTCCATTAGCAATCACACTCAGCTTAAAATCAGCAGCCTATTCGATGGCTTGATTGGTGTTGTGAAACTTTAATTTCTAATTACGACGCTATTCCTTTTCCATTTCTGGGAAGCGTTCACCCATCTGTTAAATTGACAGCTGCGCTAAAGCGCTAATGGGTGTGAGTGGAAATGAGGTATAAGGCCGTTCACTTATGTCACTTATCACTGCAACCAGAGATGCTCAAGAGGGTACCCTATTCTTTTTCCAAGGGTATCCCTATCCAAACAATGAAAACTGCCTAATCCGAAATTGCCAGTGCCAACAATGCCGATGAAGTAATCGTGAAAGGTTGTAAACATTCTAGCTTAAGTCTTTTTTCGGGGGGACAAAATTGCACAATTGCACGGAAACAATTTCAGAAAATAACTCCATCGTAGCTGTGCCATTGTGTCCCCCTTTGACGTCAGCCTTATCTCCAAAGAATCTACAAGGCGTAAAAGAGGATTTGTGTTGATGTTATTTATTTTGTTATAGGTTAGTGTATAGCAGTTTAGATTGCTAAGGTTTCGCATTAGAAAACTTATAGCCAAACCTAACCCAACATGATTTGGGTAAAAAATGAAATCTAACGAATCCAAACCTAACCTTGCCTACCTAATCTAACAAAATAACTACGATCCAATAACATAAAGAAAAAACAAACAGAATAACAACAAAGCAAACCCTTTTTGCTAAGCCACACTTGGCTTCAATGAACAAATAGGCACCCGTTGCCTATTTTGAAGGAAGAAAGCCATTTGCGACGAAAAATGCAACGTGTGCTGTTCTTATCTCTTCCTGTGATCATCATTTCACACACCTTATTCAGATTCAATTGCCAGTGCATTTCACTGAGTTGTGAAATGCCGTGAGAATTGAATTCCTTGTTGAATGCCACCCCTATGTCATGTGTCACGTTAAATCCTGGCCACCTATCATGCATCATAAAATCCTTTTCATAATCACGTAATACTTCAAAATGTGGCAAAAGGGTAGCCAATTGTGGAAATGGAATCAGCAATCACCTAGGAATTTTATATTTCCATGCACTGCTTCTCTCTCAGAACCCTGTCACATTGGGTTCAAAGAGCAGACAGAACAGAAACTGCAGTTTGGATGACATACTTTTTTGGTTGAAAACTCCCAAGAGATAATGAAAGCCTGTCATCATCGGAAATTGCTAACCGTTTTCATTGCACCAAATTTGACATGAATCACTCTCCTCATCACATATCTCATATCCTCCACATATGGCATTTTTAATTTGATCATTTTGCCAAGCATTCTGGTTTAGCAGTTTTTACATGTGCTGGAAATCATTCGAAAGTTATTACACTGCAAAAGACAAAACCATGGCTTCCCTGGAAGCGAACCTTTTAATCTTGTTTATTTTTGTTTTTATTTTTTGATTATTAATCCTTCTCTACAAGTCCAAACGTCTCTCGTTAAAATACTGGCATAGCAGAATATGTTCTTCAAATATCCTCATATACAGGGTGTTTAGTGCATGGCTCCCGTAAACCGGTTTTTCGGAATGTCCTGATCCCCCTGAGTAGAAATGATAGAGGGAAGAATTTTGTTGCGACCCCCCATTTCCAAGATATGGAGCCTCGACGTTCCCAAAATGAACTTTTTGGGGAAGTTCTGGGGCTGTTGCTTTTACTCACAAAGGTCCCATCTTTTGAGAGTGGGTTCTTCTTGATAAATACGAAAGAAAAGATTCAGTAATCAAATATGGTCCGGTGCCCAAATTTGCTGATATGAACTACCAAAAAATCACTCCAGGAAATGTACGGAAATTTCAGTTGGGCTGTTTTTCAACTTGGGCTGATTTCAGTGATTTGGTTGCTCTGCGACTTAAATGTGTTTGTCCAGCAAGAACATGAACCCTTCCTCGCGGAAAACGCTAGCTGGCAAATAAAGGCTAGGGTAAACGTTTTTTTATCCACCCCAACAAGTGCTAGTAAAATCCACGAAATCAGCTAATTTGGGGTATTTTTTCCAGGTGCAGAAATGCCATTGTGTCCCCATTTTATTAGCCAAACAGCAATGGTCGAATGTGGCAGTTCATGTTCATGCTAGGCTGACACATTTCAGTCGCCTGGTGACCAAATCACTGAAATCAGCCCAGGTTGAAAAACAGCCCAACTGAAATATCCGTACATTTCCTAGAGTGATTGTTTGGGAGTTCATATCAGCAAATTAGGGCACCGGACCACATTTGACTACTGAATATTTTCTTTAGTATTTCTCAAGAAGAGCCCACTCTCAAAAGATGGGATATTTATGGGCAAAGGCAACAGCCCCAGAGGTTCCCCAAAAAGTTCATTTTGGGAACTTTGAGGCTCCATATCTTGGAAATGGGGGCTTGTGCTCAGGGGAATCAGGATATTCCGAAAAACTGATTTGCGGGAGCCATTTACTAAACACCCGTATGTATTCTTTTTAGCATTTTATGAACATTCAATATGGAATGATTTTTTTTTCATCAGGAACGCCTATAGCAAGATGTCGAATTGAATACAAGCCAGAAGCAGATCTGAATTCCAACAATAACTCAAGAGGTGGTGGCGGTGGCGGCGGTGGCGGCAGTGGCGGCAGTGGCGGAGATGGCGGCGGTGGTAACGCGAACAGCGGATCACAAAGTATGTCCTGATCAAATTTGATTAAAACGGAGCTTTTGTCCTGGTACAGCTCTTATTGAAGAATTGCGAAACTGCATGAAATCTCTAAAAAGAGTAAAACACTTGATTGGATAGTTCATGGGTTAACCTTCATTTCTACCACAGGCTCTTTTGATCGCTTGTAACTGGGTCTCATATTTTTGTTTTTTACGATTTATCGCAGGATAGTAGAGGCATTCCTCTAACGTCTATCAGAGAATTTAAATTTGTACTCGATAATTTCGGAAACGTTCGGAAAACGCTTGAATTTCCCTGGGGTTCTCGGGTTTCTAATTTTCAATGAGGTTTTGGAAGTAATCCCCCATTGGTGGTTGGATAATCAAGAGTGATGTAAATTGCGCTCAGTTTTCGAGTGTTTCTTGCACTCTTTACTATACAGAGGAGTTATCAATTCGGAGTTATCGATAACTCTGAGTTGCGCGATGAACTTTCAAGATCTACTCCAATGGCGAACGGAGAACGCTACAACACTGGGTTGTGAGGTTAACGTTAGTCGTTGAAGTAAATGGCGCGGATTTATCTCGCAGCTCGCGCTTAGCGTTAACTTGGCATTGACCTGGCATTGACCTAACCTGGCATTGACCTCTCCGTCATTAAGTTTCGATTTGTGTGGAGTTGGCATTGACATCGATCGAAAGTGCAAAATTTTACACATTCATAGTTTTCTCTTAAATGCATTTTATCAAAACTCGAAAAAGTAACCGTCTCTCCATAACAACAAATTAGGATTCCTTTTCATTTACCTGTGCACACCCCTTACCTTTGTAGTAGATAGATTAAGTCACGTCTAGCCGGATTTGGTAAATCGGGCTTGCAAATGTACAAGAGTGTGTTGTAAAGGTACACGTGTGGGTTTAATTCCATGACACTGTACACTCGCCAACTATTAACGTATGAGCAGCGATAATGCCCTGGTGCAAATTTCTTGATTGTGAAGACGATCGAAAGTCTTATGGTGACTTGTTAATAGTCAAGGAGATTAAAACGAAAGAACTGTTACCTTCTAAAGCCAAACGTTTTCGTTGCACCAATAAGTTTTGCTTGAGCCCAGCTTAGAGAAATTTAGAGTTCACTAACAAAAAATATTCGTCAACTCTAAAAACTAGTCCTAAAAACAGTGACTTTCATTGACCATTACAGTCATCTTTTGAACTTGAAAGCTGAAAGTCTGAAAGTTCTGACCTGGTTTTCTGTATTCGGCCCTAATCTCCTAAATGGGACCATTTGCGGAAGGCCCGCTAAACTCAAAAATGGAAAACTGAGCTCCGTGAAGTCGTGTTTCCTTATAGTTGATAGCAATCGCCAGGATGTCTTATTTTTGTTGTCTGTGTTTTTCTTTCTTCATTGGGCACATTGGGCACATTGGGCACATTGGGCACATTTGGCACATTGGACACATTGGGCACATTGGGCATATTGGGCATATTGGGCACATTGGGCACAATGGGCACATAGGGCACGTTGGACACTTTGGGCACATTGGGCACACTGGCACATTGGGCACTTCATTGGGCACAATCTTTCTTCTTTTTGTTTCACTCCCTTTTGTCCACACTAAGATAAGATAAGAGGTGCACTAGGATGCGTCTAAACGGTTGGAGGGGTGTTTGTGAATGAATGAAACATGAAGGAATAGTCTTCAGTTTATGTTCAGACATTATTTGCAAGCTAGTCCCAAATGTGTCGGTAGTGGTGCCAGTTACAGTTTTGTAGTGTCTTCCCGTCTAGTTCCAATCTGTAGTCTGCCACAGTCGGGTGCCAGATGAACCGAAGGAGATGCAATAAGGCAAAATTATTTCTTTGCACCACACATGCTGGAGCAGACAGTTTTTTCCAGAAATCAGGGAAAGAAAAAATCGAAAAGCAGTACGGCATATCAGTTTCAATACATATGCAGAATGCCGAACTTAGGCACGACCTAATCCTGCATCTTCAATTTCGGGTACAAAATATGGAATCTGACCAATTGGATCGATCCCATGCAATCATCGATACAGATCAGTGCAACCGATGGGGAATTATACATGCGGCATGTGTGGTCATCAGGCGTTTTTGAATCTGAGATATTCCGCCAACCAAGTTGTAACTGATAATTTCTTCAAAATTCATTGGAAGACAACCACGGATGAATTTTCTGATCAATGCCCAGTGACAATTGCCTTGTGAATGCCTGGTTGTAACGCCTGGTGGGTCATCGACTTTCATGAAGCTTCTGTGTCTACCAAAGGGTGGCATAAATGCCTAACCTGGAAGAAAATCTTCTTGGGGTAGATCATACGGTTCCTTCCACCAGTTCGCCTATTCCGGAATTCAATTATCACGAAAGGGCGCTTACAATTAAGCACCCTCGTAGCAGTCAACAGAAAAAATCTGAAACAATAACGAAACGTCGTGTAAATGTCATTTATATCTTGTTGAAAAGACGCAAAATTTTGAATTTCGGCACAAAGACCAGACAAAGGGCAGGCAAGGGTACAGCAAACAGCCATTGCTTCGCAGGCTATTTATCTGACGTTTTACCTCTGTTATAGGTAGGCCTAACTATGCGAACTTTCTCGACGAAAATAAATTAAACGACCAAGGAATATCCATTTTAGAACAGTGCACTTCATCAATTTACATGTCATTCTTTGGTGTAATGTCATGCAAAGGTCAAACGTCTGGGATTTATAGCAGAATGCAAAGAAATTACAATTCGCATTGGCTTACTTTTATTGGCTCCATAATATGGTAGTTTTGTGGTTATCCATAGCGAGCTTGTCAGGAGTTTTTTTTTTTTTTTTTATTCAATACTGCCCACAAAGGAAATGGTGGCAGAACGACGAAAAAATCTGAGTCAAACAGTAAAAAGCAATTACATGTCATGAAATAAAACAAAACAACAGGAAAAAAACAATGGAAAATGGTCACACGACAGGTCAAGAGCTGCAAGGTGCGATGCCTAGGGATGCCTTAGCCTTTGTAATGGTGGGAGACACACAGGAAAGGGAATTCCAGCCCCTCACAGTGCGAGGGAAGAAAGAATTAAAATATCGATTTGTGCTACAAATGGGGGTTGTGAGAGCAAGACCGTTGTCGGTTCTACGTTGGTTCTTTTTAATTGAAAAACATGATGGTATGGAGAAATTGCAAGAGTGGGTAACAATATCGCTTAGTAGCTTTATTCTACGCTCTCGTCGTCGCTGAGCCAAAGGGGTTATGCCGAGTTCTTTTAGTAGACCGGACACACTGACGTTGCGCTCGAAAGATCCCGTGATCATTCTAGCAGCTCTTCTTTGGATCATTTCCAACTTCGAAATATCCGCCTGAGTAGCGGGGTCCCACACTGTGCACGCGTATTCCAGGATTGGCAGGACAGAGGAAATGTATGCTTTAAGCTTGGCACGACGGGAAGAATACCGAATATTTCTTGAGACAAACCACAAGGCCTTATTGGCTTTTTCACAAGTAAACCGGACGTGATCTTTCCATGACAGATCGTTTGAAATTAAGACCCCCAGGTACTTAAATTGCGAAACATTTTCGATTTTGCTGTCATTTATGAAGTACACTGTGTCATTCAGGGGATTCATGGCGGACCGGGTAAACGTCATAGCTTTGGTCTTGGCTGAATTAACCTGCATTGCCCAGGCATCGCACCACGCGGAAACTCGGTTGAGGTCCGACTGCAACATTCCGGTGTCTGCAGGAGATTCAATTTTCCGGTAGAGGACAACGTCATCGGCGAATAAGCGGATGCCAGAAGTAAGCCCATGGGAGATGTCATTGATGTAAATTAGGAACAAAAGTGGGCCCAACACACTGCCCTGCGGGACACCAGAGGAAACGATCGACTCAGTGGAAGTGGCTGATTGCACTGACACCATTTGGGTCCTTGACTCTAAAAAACTGGCTAAGAGACTTAGGACAATTGGAGGGAAGCCAAGGTCCTGGACTTTGGCAAGGAGTTGGTCGTGGGGGACAAGATCGAACGCCTTGGTAAAGTCAAGGAAAACTGCATGGGAGGAGTGGCCCATATCCAGGTTCCTACCTATTTCATCAACAAGTAAAAGGACCTGAGACTCACATGACATATTCTCACGAAATCCAAACTGGTGCGGGTGAAGAATTTTGTTGTCTGACAAGTATTTCCTGATGTAGGTAGCCAATATTTGTTCGAAGATTTTGGAGCAAATACAAGTAAGGGAAATCGACCGGTAACTCCTAGTTCTTGGTCTTGAACTACGACATGACGCTTTCCTCTGAAGTTGTAGCGAATCAACATTGAGACACATTTTGTGTACATTTTTAGATGAAATTACGATAATTCCGTACAGTTCAGGTTAGAGATTTTCCATTCATGAATGATATCTTTCTGAGCAAATTTAATGATTATATTTGAATAGTGGGTACAGAACATGGGCGAAAACTAAATTCAATCATCACGCTAAATTCCTGTTCGACGAGAATATTTTAGAGAAGTACGTATGTATAGATCTAAATTCATAGACGTCGGGTCTCCTTTTTGACTGTTTTCTGCACACTTCGAGGAATTAAAGTTATGGCGATGTCAACAATCCAGATAAATTGACATTAAACGAAAATAGACCAGTACGTTGGTGGACACATGTGGTTCTGCCACTTCACCCGGCATGTCAAAAAAAATTATTCCGTTTATTGTTTTCACCGGAATTGCGGGTGTTTCGCCGAGTCAATTCCCGTCATATCAAGTCACTGGTTAAAATACGCGAACGTGCATTTCATTTACACCAAATTGGAGGTTTTTTGATGTTATGGAAAGATATCCTACGCAGCAGCAAAATACCGGGTTAACTAAACCAGATCAAGTAGCAAGATCTCTACGTTTGAAACTTTGCCCGTGACATCAACTATTGGTTAAAGTGCAGATGAGATGTCACCAATCAACCTCCACTCTTACATTTTAACATTTATGAAATCCTCTAAATTCACCATTTTTCGAAATGGCGCCACAAAACAGACAATATGAGGAGGTGGTGCCCCGTCAATTTCAGTCAAATAGGGTTGGTGGCCAGAGCCAGTGTGGCACGACAGTTTTCGTTCAGCATTTGTTAAACCATCCAGAAAATGCAATATCTCCTTCATATCAAAATACTCTTTTATAAGTCTGACTGGCAGCCACACAACAGAGTTTTAAGTTACTCACCAACAATAAAAGAGCTGGTTAAAGTTTACTCTCATCCTATTCATTTTTAGCTTGTTTTTTAATTCCTGGTGTGGCGAACTCGCGAGTTTGTCTAAACATTCTACCGGATACCAATACTTGTCCATTGATGATCGTTGTGAATGTATAAAATTGAAACATATTCTAAAAATAAGAAATCTTCTATCGCTCCAAAAATTGGGGCATCGACCACGGTTCTGGTAATAACCAAAAAAGCCATTTCCAGCGTAAAATTGGTCGTTTCGTTTTGTATCTAATTATTTGAAGAAGGGTGAGAAAGTGGACAGAGGATTTAATGAGTGCGAACATTACATTGTCCCACAGCCGTATCGTACTATTTCCAATGAATTTTTGCGGAATGATGATCCTTTAAGAGGGACCTCCTTTTCAAATTTCCCATTGAAATTCTTGAGTGTAGGAAGTTCCTTTTGCGACTTCGGAGAGGGAACAGCCAGATCTCACTACCGTTTCCCAATCGCTCTGAGAGGCCAGAGGCCAACCGGGAGCAGCTACTTAAGCAGAAAACAAAGTTTTCTCTGAGTGCTTCCAAGATTCAAGTCTTTGCTGTTTGCGAGTGCGCAAAGAGTGTATCACGTGAAAAAGTAAAGTTGATCGAAAGACAAGATAAAAATCTTGGAAAATATGTGAAGATCAACGTGAAAGTTGCAAGGAAATGGTTCCCTGTTTCGTTTTGCAATGGCGTTTAGACTTCGTGTGTTTAAAATTCGTTGAGTTTAAAATTAAATTCGTGATGTTTACTCTCACAATCCATCATTTAAAATTAGTGTTGGTGAATATTTTGTGGTGGTTTTCATAAAAAAATTAGATTTTCAGTTTAGTTTGTTCAGATTTCAGAGTTCTCACTTCGAGATTTAGTTCTTTCATTGCTGCTTGTTATTTTGTTCTCAATCAATTGCATTCCTGTCAATAGTGCTCACCATTCGCCAAGTTAGTTTCAGTTCTATGTCCGTCGTCGATCCATGCGGTATATCACTTAGTGAAAAGAAAATAAACTCGACGGACTTGGTCAATCACAAACATCGCCCGGAGTTTATATTTTCCATCGTACCTCCTCATCCTGTAGTGTTTCGTGCTCTTTTTTAATTAAAGGTCCTGCTGACTGGATAATTGGTGCCCCCTTTAAGAGTGTGGTTTGCAGATATAAACTAAACTGGAAGTCACACTGTAGAGATCGTAGGACCCGTTGTGTGATCACGTTCCGGCACGTCGTGTCGGGTGCAAAAACGTCAGAATAATCCCATAATGCTGGACGTTCACCATTACAGACACAAAAAACATGACATCAGCGTTCAAGGCCAAACGCGTAATGGACGGCAGCCGGAATACAGACAAACATGCCAGGCACAAGCTGGAAACGGCTTCATTACGTTGTTAAGAACTTATGAATGCCGTTTGCTTGCCCAAGATATGGTGTCGAAGGTGTTGCATCTCCGGTATGTCGCTAGATTTTGAATGGTTCCCAAGATCAGGAAGGTCTTGAAATGTCTTGAGATGTAAGTGTTCTTTCCAAGCGAAACGCATTTTACTGCATCCAAATTTTATTTGTTTCAGTTGTTGTTGGAAATCCGATTATTCCAGCCCAAAAAGGTAGGCAATCCACGAGCTCTAGAGCTATGTAAAATTCCATCATATCTTCCAAAACCACAAGGTATTATTTTCGAACTGCGTTCGTTGCGTTCATTTTTGTTACTCGTATTTGTTGCTCAAATTTGTTACTCATTTCATATTTGTTTACTGACATTTGTTACTCATATTGATGTTTGTCTTCTTGGCCAACAATGAAGTTAAGAGTTAAGCGGGAGACAAATGACAATTGGGCAAACATCCCGGTCCACGCACTGGCAACGCAATATTGTGCAGATGGACGGTTACGGATGACATCGTGAGCATAACGATTGATTCCGTAGCTGGGGAGGTAGGTATTTGAAGAATGCCCAAGAAGTGCTCTGATACAAAATTAAACGAGGTAAAAATGCTCTGCCTAAAAAAATGCAAATCTATTTTACCACATCAACTCTTTTGACAATTCTTTCAGCCAATGACCCGCCAAAGGTTTTGCCTCAGAAGCGAAATTCAACCGGTTCTGCAGGTTTGTGAAACTCCATTTTAGCTTGTATCACCTCCAGATATTATTTTCGAGCTTTTACGGTTATCGTTGCGGGAATTTTGCATGCCTGATATTTGCATATCCGGTTTATCCCTTCTACACTTCTTATGTCATTTACCAGTAAAAATTTTGTTAATCCAGAAAAAATAATCACTTCTGTCATCTCTAATTGAAAATTTTTTAAAATTAACAAAAACGTATTCCTAACACTTTAGGATTATTACGCAAAATTCCAGAAATCCAAAAATTACAACAATACCATAGTGTCATAAAACACCAATGTCATGCTGTAGTATCATAAAATATCAATATCATGCCATAGTATAACAAAATATCAATATCATGCCATAGTATAACAAAATATCAATATCATGCCATGGTATCATTAAAATCAATGTCATGCCATAGTACCTATCATAAAATATCAATATCATGCCATAGTATCACAAAATATCAATGCCATATTCGTATCATGCCATATCATCAAAAATATCAATGCATGCCATAGCATCATAAAATATCAATATCATGCCACAGAATCATGAAATATCAATGTCAGCCGTAGTATCATAAAATATCTAGGTCATGCCATAGTGTCATAAAACCACAGTTTCATGAAATATTAAGGATGCGATAAACAAGTTGACGTCTCTCCGTTTTGCAGGAAATGCAACAAGATGTCATCCAACGTCAAACTGGCATCAGACATTATGTGGCAAAATAATGTGTTTTCCGGTTTTTCCAAATCGTCTTCAAATTCATGTGAAATCGACATCAAATGTGATTTGCCACTTTTGAAAAAAATAGAATTTCTTGCGCAAAAGAATGCGATTCTTCAGCTTGAATAAAGACACATCTATTTTGTGATGCTATACGTCTTTCCAATCTTTACGAAGATACCATCCCGCCTCGGTCACTGCTCAATCAAATCCCTTCTCTTGTACTTTTCATATGTGCTGAGAACAGTGATAATCAGGGCCTAGTCCAAGCGATTATCTCGAGGACTTTTTTCATATATTTTATCATTCATGGATCAGTTGCCTTCTACCGTAAAGTGTCCGGATTTTTACTTGTGGTTTCTTCTAAGCTGTAAGCTGTGGTGATTGCCATCGCTTTTATAAATTTTCAAATCGTTTAACTAGTAGCAGATTAGAAAAGTGGATTGGTGTGGCTCGATACTTTCCTACCTTTTGTGCGCCTTCGGATTTCGTTCTCATGGGTTTTAGGCTCTCATGAAGCCGTGTGATAGTGTTTATAACTGAGTGCATACAAAACTCCGGGATAATATCTATTCATGATATTTACCCGTAAGAAGGGGTGAGATGCATATCAATTTTCCATATGAGAATTGACGAAGTGTGTTTGCTGCTTATTTCATTGTTTGCAAGAAGTGTAACAACTTCCATTAATTAAGAATTGTCGTATGATCAGTTTAGTAGTTCTGTGCCATCTCTTATTGAAACTGTAGTTTCCACATGTCCTTTGGTTCAGTTTCAGATTCCACACAGAACAAAAGGCCGAACACAGGACAGCGTAACCTGGTCCCAATTAGACGTAACACAATAGGTATGTTTACTTTTAAACAACGAGATAGAGAGACACCTTCTTCGATTTTTCCGTCGGTCGTTGTCAATTAACGATTTGGGTTATCAGAATTAACGATG
>JASGXE010007378.1:0-19170 GCA_030068105.1 Sinentomon sp. SZTP_YWyxl | reverse complement strand
AGGTGCAGAAATGTAAATTGAAAAGAAAACAGTCTCTGGGTATAGTGTCTGCGGAAGATACTCCTTCCTGTAAAAATTGTTACTTTTCAGATTTTAGCATAAGCTCCAGGCTACAGAAATTAAAGATCCTCTTTAATAAGCGAGGTAGGTCAGACCCTGACATGCTCCAGAAATCTCTGTTGAAATCTGACGCTTTAATTTGTAATGCCAGCATAGAGTAAAAAAAAGAAAAAAAAGTTTCGAAGGCAACAGTTAAATGGAAAAAACACACTTATATGAGTCCATTAATTCCACCGCCCCTGTGAATTAAAATATTCCCCACCGTATTGTTCAAGAAAGAAAACTCGCCAAAACCCCCAAGAAAAGTTGCCAAAACCCTCCTTCCACAAGTATACGTATCCCGTCAGCTGACAGGAAACCGTAAGAATCCGGCGGTCTTGATTCTTCATTAATCCAATCGACGAGAATGGAAACCAGCCGCAAAGAGCGATATGACAACTTGACCTACCCTTCGATCTGTAGATACCGAATAAAAGCCCTTTTCCTTTCAGATTCGCACGATGTTAGTCTGTTCTTGCTTTTGATGAAGGAGTCACCTGGGACGTGACGTTGGGTTGGTGGATGCATGCATGGGAACAGCGCTAAAAGTGTCGATTTGAAAGATGACAAAAATTGAAAGTACCGGGACAGGATCAGGTGAGCTCGGCTGGGAACGAACGGGAGTTTGGGTCTTGATGCCTGAAGCGCAACAGAGAACTCACAAAAGAGTCTGTTTTATCTTCTGAAACGTCCTTAGGTTTTTTCAGCACATGCTTCTCAAAATCATGTCCTGGAGGGATGTCCCTGCGTGGCCTCCGGAAACGAAAAAATACAAACAATCTGAGAAATCAATATTCATGTACAGTTTTCGGATTTGAAAAACCAAAGTTTTTTCCAAAAATATTGTACAAGGCTTACCAATAATGCCTGGCCATATATTCGACTTTTTCACCGAACTACATTGTACTTAGGTAATGGAACGCATGCATTTCTGAAAAATTCTGAATGTGCATTGATTGTTTGTGGAAAGTCTGCACTCTCAAATTTCGCAATCAACTTATGGATCGCGTTCTGTGTCGCTGAATGAGAACTGTGTGGACGCTCTAACATAAACATAATAAGCTAACGGGCAAAAGTAACAGTGCTGCGAAACTATTTTTCGCCGGCCCTCGTCCAATGTCGAGATGCCACAACCTCAATGGAATCACTGGCCGCGCATTTTCTGAATTGTTGGTGTTTGAATATTTTGCGAAAGGTCGTGCAAAAGCTAGAATAAAACTTCAAACTCGATCCAACGTATTCGTATAAGTATGTAGCAAATCGTAACTTTTTGCGGGTAAGTGCATATTCTCAATGTAATCCCGCAATGTGCGTGCGAACTATGGGAACACCTCAATTGCACTTCTTGCGGAGAAGAAAATTGACGTTACTCGTACGCCACACCAGGGTGAACCGATAGTCAATACAGATTGGAATGGTGGACATGAGGCGCAATTGCTGCGGCGTTCATCTGTTTGATATGCCTTCCAACGGCTATCACAGATCTGCCTTAACTTTAAATTCGGAATTCATTGTCCCATGTACAAAGTGGTCCAAAAGTCTTTGGCCAGGTAAAAAATTAAATTTGCTGTTTTTATCAAAGTTTGAGACTGGAACTTTTTCTATTCGTTTCAACCACTCCAATAGGAACTGCGAGTACCTATATACATGTGTGCAATTTTGCGCAAGTATAGATAAAGACAAGCACAGATATGACTGTTGACATCCAAAGTTAAGAGTTAGAAAAAGTTTCAGATAAAAAAAAACATGAGAAAAACAGCAAATTAAATTCTTTGCTACACTCTAAACACGAAGTTCAGATTGGAACACTATATTTTAACATGGGCTAAGATAGGAAGTGTTCTTTTAAGAACACTTGGTCTGTTATTGGAACACTTTTAAGTGTTCCAATGGAACACTAAAGGTGTTCCAATGGAACACATAAGGTGTTCCAAATCGCTCATGTGTTCCAAATCTGTGACAGGAATGTCACAGATTTGGAACACTCAGTGTGTTCCAAGAACACACTGAGTGTTCCATAAGTCCATAAATGTTCTTAAAAGAACACTTCCTATCTATGCCCATGTTAAAACAGACAGTGTTCCAAACTGAACTTCGTGTTTAGAGTGTTGCTGAAGACCTTTGGGTTTCCCTGTATGGTTATTCGTACCAATGCACGGTGCATTGGAGAAACCCCAGGGGAAATAATAGATCAAAAGAAATGTTCTCACGCGTCAATATTTGGCCCAAATGGATATTTCTGAGAACTCTATACCTAAGTAAAAATGAATTCTGGAACACCGGAAAGTTCTGGAGAATGAAGGAGAACACGTTGTAGACGCAACGTGTTGAATATAATTCCTTCCGAGGACGTCTACCAACACAGGGTCAAACCTCATGATTTGTTCGTGCACTTTACGAAGCCACACGTTTGCTTCAAACTACGTATTTCTTTCCAGTTAGATTTCACCGTAAAATGAGGTAGAAAAGTAAAGAGTGAGCTGCAGTATGTATCCACAAAATGTAGGCCTCTAAGCAGTAAGCATATAGTTCCGAAAACTTCCCGCCGTCAGAGATGACTCTGATCAGCGGGAGAGAAAGGCGCAACTTTGGAAGATATCCCATTTTATTCTCATGTTTTCGGAACTATATTTTGTCTTCTGCCGCACGGAAAACGGTATCTTGATGAAAATTTGGGGATTTGTAATCGAAATCATGTCCATGCATGATACGGAAGTTTGACTGAGACATCTTACATATTTCAGGCATTTGAGGAGCTGGAGGATCTTCTAGCGAAGCACTCGATCTGCATCGCAACGAAAGAGAAGCTGGTTAAGGATTCGGGAGTGGCCGAGGAAAGGGCTTACGATCTGTTGGTCCAACGGCTCCTCTCCAAGCAAAGGGCAAGAGGTTAGAGCGAACGCGAGTAGCAGATGTATCCTGAATTCTTGTCACGGACGAGTGGCTAAAAACAATGTTTTGCTTTGCTGGTTTGTGTTGGGCAATCTGGAATAGTTCCATTTTCAGGCAAGAATAGCCAACCCTTAAAAAATTCCACACGGTGTGAATCGCCTTTGTCACCACCCGAACGTATATTAGCAAACCCATCACACAACTCGCAAAAAAAACCTTTTAAAAATAAATTCATTTTTATCAGATCGCTGACAAATTCTATGGAGGCACCAAAAACAAAGTAATTTTATGCCAAATCAGCCATTTGTACAAATGACCCTTATTTTCATCAGTGCAGTGTGCAGTTGTTTCAGATTTGCAAACATGAGGAGGTATAGTTTCAATGAACCGGAAATCCTGCGCGATAGAAATGAAAATTGCACTAAAACCCACGCTTAAACATGCATGCTAAAAACGCTTCCAGTATAGGCTTCTCTTTCAATCAACGTGTTGCCTTTGCTTGTGGTGGAATATTTTCGCTTCACTTTACTTTACCTATTTACCCTTTCGCTTTACCCTTTCGCTTCACTTTACCTATTTGTCCCAGGGAAGGGACAAATGGGTACAACCTTACCAATACCAAGGTTAGGTAAATCAAAATGCGCATGGAGTAACTGCAGGATATGCGGGATTTGCCCTTTATGCATGGACATGGATTTGGGACGTGGGGAATACGAATTTGGCTGTTTTATTGATGGAACCAACCGAACCGACATAATTCAAATTTGATAGTTTGGCATAATTGCTCAGCAGCGGTGCGGTTTGCGCTGATGCGACTGCGGATGCAGAGGGCCCGGGTTCGAATCCGGTCTGCGGAAAGTGTTTATAACTTCAGAAGCTTCCTCCCTGAAATATATTTGAAGAGGCATTTTTGACATTTTTAAATTTGACATATTTGACATAATTTTTGGCAAAAGTATTTGGCCGGCAATATTTTTGACATTTTTGGCATAATGTTTTGATCATAATTTTGACATAATTTTTAGACACAATTTAGACATAATTCAAATTTTTGACATAACCTTTGACATAAATTTGACATATTTGGACATATTTGAGGTAACGATATCTCAGGAAAACGAATTCTATTTCCATTTGAATTTCATTTATTTTAATTCAATTTTTAATCTTATTTGAGAAGCACTCTGTCATCGCATGCATGTAACACACGGCAAACAAAAAACGTTTAATTCCAACTTGCAATGCAAACGAGCAGAGAATCCTCCGGAAGTCTCGCAGCGTGGGTCTGACATCTCGTGATGCCGCCACATTTAGGCGACCCTGTCCTTCCTACCTAGTTCAGAAGAAGGATTTTCTTGAGCGCCATGAACTGAAATAAATTGGAATTATTGCGCTTGTTTTATTCCACAAGCTCGGGAATACGCGAGTATCACTCAACCGGCAAAGCATATTACGAATATGAGGCTCTTCGCCGATGTCGCGGTGAAAGTTTGGCACCAGCGGAAGTTTCGCAGTGAAAATATAATATATTTTAATCCGCGTGCTTCTTGATTTGATTTTAAGTCGTTAAATAAATTCCCCGTTGAGTACGAAACCTCTTCGTATGTGCTGAAAGTTTGCAAGCATTATTCGCAAGTTTCCACTCTGTCGCCAACTTTTGTATAGCGTCTCAAGCTGCAGTTTCAGGTTCCTGAACAACACCCACCCTTCGACTCAAGAAAACTAGGGCAGAAAACCATCCCATCTGTAAACAGCAGGAGACCTTTTTCTCATCATTATATTTTGTAACGGTTTTGTCAAAGGATTTTACAGAGGATTTGAAACGACATTGGACAGTTGTCACTTTTCTCAACTGTTATATTTTCAGACAACGCGAAATTCTTTTGTCGAGAACGGTTTGTTGTTTTTTGAGCGGGCTCAGCGGCGAATTCTGCGCAATTGTGTCATTTTGGAGAATTATACAAGGTAAACGTAGGGACACCTGACATTTTTTCTCTATACAGGCGTGATAGTGTTTGGTTCAGACCAGGAAGTTGCCGGTGTGATGCGGGCCGTTCGTCGCAACAACGCCACGGGTCTTTTCTCCTGGATCGGTTCAGACGGTTGGAGTTCAAGATCATTGGTCTCAGACAGCAACGAACTGGAAGTTGAGGGAACACTCTCCGTTCAGCCACAAGCCAACAAGGTCAAAGGATTCGAGGAGTACTTCCTGAATTTAACTGTTCAGAAAAACGTCAGAAATCCATGGTTCATCGGTGAGTGGGTATCGTTTGTCTTGGCTAGGAACATCCGAATCAGAACAGTTCTCGTATTGCCGAACCCCAAAGGGAAAAATTTCCCAAACGTAGCATGAAAAATTTCCCAACAGGGCAATAAATCAGCCCAGGCAATCAAGGTGCTAAAATTAAATAGTTGACAACGTTGCATTGCGAAGTGTCATCAATAATTTCCAAATGTAGACACGTGGCACCATCCAACCAAAAACCCATTGACTTTGCTAAAAAAAGTGGGTAAAAAAGTGGATGAAGTGGGTAGAAAGTGGGCAGAAAAGTGGGTGAATGGACAAGAATAAAACGGTAAATTTGAGTTTTTCGATTTTTTGGGAATCGTGCATTTTCTGCACCCGACATCGCTACACCCCTTTCACCTTCGAAAACATTACCCTGAAGCGTCTACGCTAAAATACGCTTATACGTGTATGGGTAAACACCCCGCAACTAGCAACACTTCTCTGAAAATACGCCATCATCACTATCGTTTTGATGCAACTCAACGCACCCAACAGCTGTGGTACCACATTTAGACACATTCTTCGTGACAGTCATGGAAATGACCAAAAATGAATAGCGTTGTGCCACACAAATCAAACCATACGAATTGTCTCTTGAGACGTAGCATTGCAGCAAGTTGCAAAGAGTATCATGCATGAGCCCTGTTAAAGTAAGTTGGCCCCCGTATTCAGCAGACCTTTAACATTTATAATGTGTTGCGGCGGCGGAATTAATGTATTCATACATGTAAAAAATTGCGACCGTTCAGATTTCGGCAAAAACTCTGTGCTGCAGAAATAAAAGATCACTTTAACAAGCTAGGTCAAAATCTGACACCTCTATTGTAGAACGCTTTGTTGCAGTCTGGCACTCTATTTCTACCGCCTGCATAAGAATAAAAAGAAAGAAAAGAAAGTTTCGGAGGCAACAGTTAAATGGGAAAAACACATGAATGGATACATTAATTCCGCCACTATACTTGGACTTTTGGTGAACCCTGTAGTTGTCTGGACCTGTTTTCGTACATGATTTTGCAATGGGTCACATGTCATCCAGGCATATTTCCAACCGAAAATGCACGATTTTGTGAATTCCTGCGATTATGATGACGTTTTTCTGTGGGCAGTTTTTGCTTTTTTCTGCCCCTGACTTTTTTCTCCCGTATGCAACACACAGTAGAACGTACTGTACGGTTTGCAGTGCCGTTTGTTTCTCAGGGGTTCTCTGAAATTGCACAACAGAATTGAATCATATGTACCACGTTTTACGCGCATCACGCTGTTCGCTGCTCTATATTTGTTTCCGGGAGTCCCGAAAATGTTTGCAACCACATTGAAGCAAGCACATGCTGGTTTTTCGTTGACTTTTTTGAACTGTACAGTATGCTATAGAAATCAGATTCCCTCACAGGATTGCTGCAACGTTTGTTTGCCAGAAGCTGTCACGAAGACATTTTCAAATTCAACACTATTTTTCTACCTCTGCAGCAATGCGGAAAAACCTCGGACGTCATTCCAAGTGGGGTGAAACCCACGTAAGAGCCCTACTCGGTTTGAACGAAATGATTCATTCATCTGAAGATGCGAAACTGCAGCTTTGTTTCATGCGGTGTTTGGAATGCCTTTCTGCTGACAGCTCCTGTGCCATTCTCAAATATTCGTATTAATTCGCTACATGATAAATATTTGGAAGGAAAGATTATGTGCGGCGAAAATTTCACCACGATGTGCAACGCCACACGTTTATAAAATTTTCCACTGCTGCAACGGACGCGGATCGGGGGGACTGGGACAGAATGGACTGAGGCAGAAGTGGACTGACGCAGAATTGGACAAAGGAGGGAGTTATTTTGCATGGAGGTGGTAGCATACACCTGTCCTAACTTAACTTAATCTAACCTGACCAAACCTAACCCGGAGAAATGAAAAACATCAGCCTCCAAAAAAGCATAAACTCTGCCTCAGTCCACTTCTGTCTCAGTTCGTTCTGCCTCAGTCACCGGTCCCATGGATGCATCCCGAAAAGCGGTCCAGGATGTGATTGGATTTCTGTTGCATTGCGTTGAACTCTGATCATGCAGCGATATGTGGACACGCCAACTTCTGGGGGTATTTTCCTTGCCATATAGGCAGATATTAAAATGTTGGTAGACAACAAGCCATCGGCAGACACCAATCAATGGGTTTACAACAAGCAATACACTCTAAAAAACACGAAGTTCAGTTTGGAACACTATACATATTTTAACATGGGCTTTTGAGAGGAAGTGTTCTTTTAAGAACATTTGGTGTGTTATTGAAACACACTGACTGTTCCATTTCCAGCGATTTGGAACACTTAAGATGTTCCAATGGAACACTTAAGATGTTCCAAATCGCTCATGTGTTCCAAATCTGTGACAGGAATGTCACAGATTCGGAACACTCAGTGTGTTCCAAGAACACACCAAGTGTTCCATAAATGTTCTTAAAAGATCACTTCCGATCTAAGCCCTTGTTAAAACATAGTGTTCCAAACTGAACTTCGTGTTTAGAGTGTAGGAGATTCGTTCCCGGACGTTAGTTGCATTAATATCGCTGCAGAATGTGAAATTCTCCCCATCATTGCATGCTCATCATTGCTCTTGGTTGGCACTGCTCGCAGGGGACAGATTTACGCCTACCATTATCAGTGTCAAAAAATTACGCAAATTGCATTCTCCGTTAATGGGAGGTCAGTTGAGTTCTAAAAATTGATTTATTTCTATACTTTGGAGTTTCCTCAATGTCATGCAGAAAGTGAGTCATGCAGAAAGTGAGTCAATGTCATGTAGAAAGTGAGTCATGCAGAAAGTGAGTCGATGTCATGCAGAAAGTGAGTCACTGTCATGCAGAAAGTCAGTTTCTGTCACGCAGAAAGAAAGTTCACGTGTCAAAAGGTGAATGAAACGGAGTAAGAAAATATAATCAAAATCAACCAAAAGCATTTTGCAGCATGTTGAAACATAGGAACATTTGAGCTCAGGCCATACGGTTTGTCACAAAACCAACCTAAGGATTGACCGGCAAATAGCAATTGCTTTTTGGAATATTTCTGCTGTTTTAAAGTGGTGATTGCAATTGTCTACCATTCAGCAGTAAAAGTGAACGAGGCTCGATATATCAAACACCAGCTCAAACGTAAAGACGATAATTTCCTCTTCCTTTGATCCACCTAAGCAGACCCTTTAAAATCCGTCTCGACGTACTTCACTTCCAATTCCTTTCCTCGAGAAAACGTTTTCCCACAAAATTCAACGGCAAGTGTATAAGCATATCTCCGAACCACGCAGTTCTCTTGCCGATATGAAGGTTCGGAAACTACGAGTATATCATGAGCCAAAGGCGCGACGCACAGGGGAACTTTGCCCCCCAGAAAAAGCTGCAGTTTAATTCTAATCCCCGTCCTCTGTAACCCGTCCCCTCTGTGCAGCCAACTTGGACGGTCCTACAGTGAGTAATTTCACTTTGTGCGGCTTAATATTTGCGTTCCGGTCCAATTCCCAAAATGCGATCTCCACTTCAATTATAGGTTCCGTCGTTCGCAAGTGCTTAATGGAATAAGGCTGTATTGGGAGGAACTAATAGCAGGGGTATAGCTCTGGGCAGGAAAGGAGGTTGGAATCAAAACCCATTTACCTAATTGGATTAAACAACCTGGCGCGAACCCACGCAAGTCTGCATCGATAGCGAATAATTGCCTTCTTTTGAAAAGATCCTTTCGCGATATTCGCGAAAAACAAAATTCTGCTGGCGATATCTCAAATCCTTACCGTATTTTATCCAAGTGAAAGGAAAGGGAATGACGGCAAATTCCTGGGCGATAGAAACGAATAAACGATATAGAAATGATATAGAAATGATATAGAAATGATATTCGATAGTCGATATCCTTCGTCCGATGACATCTGTTTTCACGATATTACTAATATTATCATGACTAATTACTAATAATTTTAATTACTAATATGATGATTATAATTATTATAATAATATTAATTGCTGACCAGTGGGATCAGTTGACGTTTAATCACACCCTTCGGCCTGTCCCTGGTAATTTTACTGAACCTAAAAATTGCCGCAGCATCTTTTTGGGGCCATTTTTAAATGGCATTTGTGAAATATGGGGAAAATGTCGTGAAATGTACCTACGGTTATGTTCACTGGTTGTGGCGAAACAATTTTGAAAAGTCCTGAAGAATTTCGACAAGGAATTCTAAAGCATCAACAATTCGAACATGGAAGTCACTGTACGATTGCAGTGGTCATGTTCATCCAAATAACCGGACTATTCGTCTGCTTGATGTGATCATTTGATTAAATTCGCTAGCGTAAAGCGGTTATTTTCCAGGAACGTTTCTGTTCGCCTTTCACAACATGTTGGGCATTTGCACTGCGCCACAAGCATATATTTGAGAAATTGCAAGTGTGGTGCAAGATCTCGGAATCTTTCGGAAAGGAAAAGTGCGACAAAATATTCTGTACTTGTTTTAAATCGTGTTAGTCTAGAGAAAACATTTTAGAACTTAGAAAACATTTTGTTATTCGATTTTGTTATTGATATTGCACAACCAAAAATTACAAGTAGCTCGTGTCCATTTGACCACGGAATTGCGAACATTTCACGTCAAACAAATTTTAAGAGCCATGGGTCAAAATAAGCGCTAGGAAAAACCTTTCCGAATCCTGTGGAAGAGATGGCAAAAGGGCATCAGATTTTTTGGCAACCATTTTCTATCTCGTGTGATCTCACATTTCGGCCAACAATCCATGAAAGATACACGTTGTGGCGTGTTTGGTGCAAGGAAGCAGGATTATACGAGGGGCGCTCAATATGTTTCAGGCTTTGCACAGACATTTTTATTTCATGTCGTTTTCCTCTCATGATATCAAAATTTGGTCTGTTCTAAGATTCTGGACTTCTGCAGTTGGAACTTGGGCCTAGTGAGCCAGATTATTGAATTTTGTGTTCCTCTGAAAAAACCACTTTCTCATTTGAGCAAATTGTTCATTTTGGCCACTTCGGGTGTATCCATTTCAAATAGCGAGAACATAAATAATTTGCATCAGATTAATCTAAAATTCACACCAGTACCTTAGAATAGACCAAATTTTTATATCATGAGAGGAAAACGACATGAAAGAAAAATTTCTATGCAAAGCCTGAAACATATTGGACGCCCCTCGTATCTGGACCAAAACCCTGAACTCTCGCCTCAGCAAGGTCAACGCTTCCTTGTTGCGAACCTTTTGCGGAAAAATCGCCCCTTCCTGCTCCGATCTCTTGATGCATCAAAACATGACAATTTTGCAGAAAGATGGCTTCCGACGCTTGGCTCCAACCGATGGCTCATTTATGAATATTCTTTAGGAATTTCCCATGAATTTCCTTCCGACGATTGGCTCAAACCGGAGAAACTGTGTCTCAATACGCTTTTCTCCTTTCTCGGAATTGTTCCCGACAGCGAAGACATGGATGCAAATTGCCTGATCTGTTGCGAGGTCCCCTATCCACGATTTGGCACACTCCCGGCTGAAAGAGACTCCTATTTTGCATCTTAGCCTCCATGGACCATTTAGAAGAATGCACGCATCACAAGCCATGCCAACTGGGCCCCCACCAAGGTCATTTTTCGCTCTTTTTGTTTTTTGTTGGAAATCCATTCTGAAAAGCAGGATCTGGGCAATAATTTACCAATTGATTGCAACCGTCTTTCCATGAACAGGAGCATGGTGCCCAGAAAATCACTCACGAAAGGAAAGCTAACTTCCACAGGCGCACCCTGCAAACAACTAACGAAAAGAAACACGAACTTTTGCAGTTGCACCTCGCAAATAACTGACGAAATGAAACACAGATTTCCGCAGTTGCACCCCGCAAATAACTGAGGAAAATAAACACACATTTCCACATTTGCAACCCGCAAATAACTGACGAAAAGAAACACAAACTTACACAGTTGCAACCCAGAAAAGAACCGCGAACTTTTACAGTTGAACCACGCAAATAACCTGCGAAAAGAAACACGAACCACAGTTGATACCCGAAAAAACCGATGAAAAGAAACGGCACTTCCATTGTTGCACTATGCAAAAAAAACTGGCAAAAAGAAGCACGAACGTCCATGGGCACGCCGCAAATAACTGTCGACTATAAACACGAGCTTGCACAAAACGCTGCGCCCAAAATCGCAGTGAAAGCACTGACGCTAACAGGCACGAGTCATTTTAACAAGTGAGAATAATAATTAATGAAAACACAGATGATCGGACAGGAAGCGATATTCTTGGAGCACTTGCGCCGGAGATGAATGGTGAGCACCGCTAATATCATCATTATTAGATATTCATCGACACTCTCCGTCGACATTTATTTATTTTTATTTATTTATTTATTTATTGCAAAGAAATTCCACAAAGAATTTGGTGGAGATAAAAAAATGTTTCCTAAACAGCAATAGTCTATGACCCAGAGGGTCTTCGTCATATTCACAATAAAATCACGGCATGCAGAGAAACTATTCAAATAAATCAGGAACAGAATGAATTAATGAAGGCAGAACAAAAATAGACCATTTCACAGACATGGATCAAACAGTCCTGGTGTGAGAGATGCGGGATGACGCGACTGAAATGAGGTCAGAGTCACTGGATAGGGGATTCCAATGAGAGATCGATCGGGGGAAAAATGAGTTGAAGTACAAATTTCGTCTGCAAAATGGGAGGGTGAAACTTAGGCCATTATCCGTCCTACGTTGTAAAGATTTTAGGCTATATGAGAGGGAATTGGGCAGTCAAAATCATGCACTATAAAACCGAACAAAAGTTTAAGGCTGACATTGATGTGGTTTCCTTTGCTGATTGATTTTCAGAGCTTCTGCACAGAACGTAAAACCACCAACGCAGGAGAAAAAGTCAATTCGACGTTAACAACTGTAAAAGTGGGCAAAGTTCATCAAAAAAATTGTGAAACAGAAAGAGCAAGGAAGTAAAAGAAACGAAAACACCAAAATAGAAATGTATACTGGCAGCGGAATTAATGTCCTCATACATGCAAAAAATTATGACTGTTTAGATTTTAGCAAACACTCAATGCTGTAGAAATTAAAGTTCCATTTTTATAACCGAGGCCAAAACCTCACGGCTCCAGAAAGCTTTGTTGCAATCTGGCGCTTTAATTTCTACCGCCTGCATAAGAGTAAAAAGAAAGAAAAATAGTTTCGGAGGCAACAGTTAGATGGGAAAAACACATGTGTTGCGGGTACATTAATTCCGCCGCTACTATATACATTGGCGTTGATCCTGGTTGGACACGTCCCCTCCAATATTTTGAAAGTGATGAATTGTCCACCCCATTATTTTGGACCATTTTAGTGTTTCCAAACGCTGTGCAACTGTGTGTATCGCCGATCATCTCTCCCATCCCGCGTAAAAATCGAGAGCCGAATTTTTTTATCTTCTTTTCTTATTCCATACTGGGGACTTCGCCCCCACAGACCCCTGATAAATCCCGCATCGTCCTCTCCAAAATCCAACCCAGATCTACGCCCCTGGATGATAATGAGAGAACGAAGAATTTAAAGGCCTAATCGTGAGGTGTAGATGCAGAAGTGGATTTAATTAAGGAAGATTTATTTTTATTACGATTATTTTTTTTTTCTTGTTTTATTTTTATTATTTTATTTTCATATTCATAATTTTATATTTATATTTTATATTTATACAATGATATTTATGTTTTTTCTTTTCAATTCTAAACAGAAGGAAAGTAACAATGGATTGGTTAATGTTCGACATGCAACAAGGCAATATTGTCATGTTTATAAAAATCGACCAGTGCAAATGGGTATAAAAAGGAAGCAAAATGTAAGAAAACAGGATAAAAGGCGGAAGAAGGCTTGAAGGAATAAAATAATTTGTGGGGCAGGGGTTGCCAGTCAAGAACAGTCCAGATGAAAAGGTCGTTATGTGAAATCAGTGAGAGGGAAGTCCACGTGATTGATAAATATGTTGGGTTCACCTTGGTGATTAAACAACAGAAACGATGTTGGCATTTAGCAGGGATATGGTGGATTTTAACCCAAATATTTCATGGTCTGGAAGAATTATTTAAGCCTTCTTCAAGGATAAAAGAAGGAGTTTTTGATGGTCTCGGACCTAATGTTGCAGCCGTCAGGTATATTTTGGTGGTATGCCATGGAAATGACTCGATGGGAGTGGGGTGCGAAGGGATATGGTGCGCATAGTGCGCATGGTGCGCACTTTGACTTAACCCGTCAATCTCATTTCGCTGCCGCTTGGATCCTTTGACCAAATGCCTAAAGGAGGTCGCACACACCGGCAATTTTAGATTTTACGTGAGGCGGAATTGGCACACCCAGTACTTCTTAAAAGTCAGAGGAAATTTCCAACATTGAAACAAACGATATTCCAAATCAAAAGAGAAATCTCAGGAAACCAAGTTCATGATACATGGCCTGATTCACGAACTTCCCATTCCGGCCATTTGGGGCCACAGAGGCTTTCTTTTTTCCTGCGGGCCATAAGTTTTGGATTCTTTCCTTATTTACCTTTTTTCTTTGTTCTTCTGCATACATTTGACCCCATTTTCCAAACCAAAATTCAAACTGAAGTACTCGTAGGTACCTACATTATTTTGGGACATTATCAAGATTAATGCTCATGCGAATAGGTGATTTACTGAAAAGGCGTTTCGTTTAATGTGGCTCCGTTCGACGATGTTGGTCAAAATGCACTGATGGCGCAAATATTGAAACGCACCTATATTTCTTTTAACAAAAATTGCATGCTAAACCTGAATTACAAACGCAAGTTCAACGAGCATAATTAAATGGAGTTTCCGAACGGTACTGCGTGCCTGATTCTGGATTTGTAGTTTTTTTTTCCAATTAAAGTAATTGAACATTTCCAAGCCGCTGAATTGGACGTCGTGGAACCATTGGGTTCACAGAGTTAACACCAGGGTTCCGAACCTGAAGGTCTGATCCTTACCGACTTCTGGATATGGGACTCATAAAAGCCTGCGCTGAAGATTGCCCGCCTGCAACACCTCAAGGCTCGTATTGCTCAAGTTTGCGCGGAAACCGAGCCTGTATAACATGTTCTCCGAACTGTCACGAAACATGGAGTTACAATTCAGTGCCCGATTTGTGGAAAGAGCGTAAACCCTATGGCTTTTGGGTAAAATAGCCATATTTAGGTTACAGTTCGGAATACCTGCCGACCGCCGCCTCCGCCGCACACGCCGCCTCCGCCGCCTCATTTTTTCGACCCGCCGCCTCGGTCCCTTTTCCCGCCGCCTCCTATATGTATATGAGCAAATGAGGCGGCGGAGGCGGCGGAGGCGGCGGCGGAGGCGGCAGAGGCGGCGGACAAACGTCGAGCTGACAGTGGACAACCAAAACCACCCAAAATGGGCAACCAAATGAACCATAACCGGCAATCCAAACCCCAATTTCGCAGACGTTTTGTTGTCTAACGAAAAGGTACCAAACCAAACACTTGAACTTCTTGCACTTCTTGTCCTCACCTTCTTGGGCTGCTGGTTTTCGGTACCTATTGTTTGGGTGGATGCTGATTTTGTCAGGTGATGGCGCATCCAGCCGGCCTGTTGCTCTCCGAAGTGTACCTGTCCGATCACGCCTTTTCACTTTTTGTTTCCATCGCCGAACCTGCTGGTTTGAGAACATTGCCGAGCTGTTTAGCCACTGCCCGCTCGTGGGGCAGGTGGAATAATGGTTCGATCAGGCAGTTCTGTAACGAAGATCAGATCCCAGTCACACGGATAAGAATTCCATCTCATGTGATGCGAGTGAAATGCATAGATCACGATGGTGCCATGAAGCCATGCAATATCCCATCACATTGTCTGAAGAATCAGCAGGGCTGAACCAGCGGTTCACGTCGAAAACAACTGCCGTTTGGGGTCGGGATACTCTGGTTTGAAAAACTTTAACATGAAATAGCGCTGTCGCAAAATCCTCACGAAATCCAAGTTAAACTGACCTAACCTGACCTAACCTAACCTAACCTAACCCAAACACAAATGAATAGAAAAATAAAAAAATCGGCCTCCGCCGCCTCCGCCGCCTCCGCCGCCTCCGCCGCCTCCTCCGCCTCATTTGCTCATATTTAGGAGGCGGCGGGAAAAGGAACCGAGGCGGCGGGTCGAAAAAATGAGGCGGCGGAGGCGGCGTGTGCGGCGGAGGCGGCGGTCGGCAGGTATTCCGAACTGTAACCCATATTTATGCACGATTATACGTATTATTGTGAAATATATTTCCACTGGGGGATTATATACCTACCCCGCATTCCTTGCAAATCGCGCCCTGGGTTACATCTTCAAACATGCTTCGTCCTTGGAGGCAGCCTTTTGGTCGCATTTTGTGACCCCAAAACATACGTGCAAATCCCATTGTCATTGTGTTCAGACTTATCGGACACCCTTATTTGTAAGGTATACACGCCTTACCAAAAGTTATCGAACATATAGGAGCTCGGATTTAACTCAGGGGTCATTTAGAATAAATGACGCTGCGCGCTGCAAAACATCATGACACTCGTGTAAGGTGTGAAGTTGCATCAAGCCCGTTAAAATAAGATGACCCCTGTATTTGCAAGTCCTTCAAACTTTCTCCTGTATTCGAAGACATCTGGTAGACTCTGTATAAACTTCAATTTCTATTTCGGACATTTCAACTTAGAAACTCACTGATTTCAGCCAAGGGGTTAAGCGTGTCTGATTAGAATCTTCGTGGATTATTGATCATGGCCAAGTTACATATGGAAACAAGCCGGCGACTTGTCTGCATGCGCGTTTCTTTTTATCGCATCTTTTTATTTTATTTATTTTATCGTATCTTTTTTCTTTTTTTATTTATTTTATCGTATCTTTTTTATTTTATTATTTATTTTATCGTATCTTTTATTTTATCGTATCTTTTTTCTTTTTTATTCATTTTATCGTATCTTTTTATCGCAGCGTTCTGCTGCGGGGCCGCTGACCGCGGCAGATCAAACTCGTCAAGCGACGAGATCTGCAACGCTTGGAAGTTCAATGAGTCCTTTCTGCCATTATTTCTATGCGCCATCATTCGCATCGGTCATACGGCAACCGCGAAAATCTGTTAAAACCGGCCTTAAAAACTAAGCACTTTGCCATAATTGAGACCATAACATTTCCTTGCAGTCATATCAAACGAAACACCTGTCACGAACGAGGCTTCGCGAGGAAAAAAGACCATGAAAATACGATAGCAGGAAATGTACCAGTGTTGCACGAACAGCAGCAGTGCAGAGCAGCGGACCCTGGCGGAGATCAAGGCAAAAATATTCCCCCGGAAGCGAAGTTATTATTGCGAGGTTCCATAACTGCTAATCTTGGATATTGTTTCGCGACTCCCAAAGTGTCAGTTTGGAAGTCCAGCGAAGTGCATGTCGCTATGTCGCTGATGAAATGGAAAAAAGTTGGAAACGCAAGCCGCGCGGCCCCGTTTCTTGTCCATGGATAATCACCAATGAAGGGTTCTGGGCGCTATGCATGGCTGCCTGCTAACTGCTTGCGCTTCTCATCTTGCCCGTGGCTGCAGAATACATGGTTGTCTGGAACGGCTCAGTCTCTCTTTGGATTTTCTAAACAAGCAGAATGGCGTCGAAAAAGAGAGATTGCAGTGATTTCATTGGCGGACACTCGTTTCGGTGAGAATCATCCTGCAGCAACCAGACGACATTTAAAGGGGCACAGCCTTCTTTTTCTTTGACACTCTTTCGTCTCTTATGCCTCTCTTAACCTGCTTTGGGTTGAAAATACTGTTTTCGGCCGTGTTCCAAGCGACCAAATAATACTACAGCCACGGTCCTGCCTTATCTGAAGGCATGTTGACTTGACATTTTATTCAATGATAAAATTATGAAAATAAGAACGGCAGACAGTAGGTTAAAGCCTTTTCATGCGCGGAGCGACCAGGTCGTTGTGACCAGAAAAATTCACAACGAAAAACGCCGTTCGATGAACTTATTATTTTATTGTTATTATTGTTTTAACTTATTATTATTTTGATGAACTTATTGTTATTTTAACTTATTATTTAAAACAATACTGTCCACAAAGGCAATGGTGGCAGAACGACGAACAAAATCTGAGTCAAATTGTCAAAATTAAAAATTGTCATAACATTAAAAAAAGGCAAAAACAGATTGGTATAGCAAAAGTAGGGTTATGATCAGTCACAAGAGTTGTTGAAGTTGCGACGCCAAAGGATGGCCCTCAAAATTGTTGGGGATGTAGAGGGAAGAGAATTCCAATCTCGAATGGGCGGGAGAAGAAGAAATTAAAAAATCGATTGGTACCGCAAACCGGACCATTGAGTGCAAGGCCATTATCTGTTTTATACGCTGATTAAGTTTAATGGAATAGTTCGTTGGTAGAGGAAAATTGCCACACATAAATTGCCGAGCAGAGAAATTGCGTTGCCCACATAAATGCGTTCTTCGTATACCAACGGAAAAGAAGTAGATTGGCGCACATGAATTAGAATTTCACCACGCATATCTCGCTATACCAAATTCACTTTTAAGTAGAACCTGAGTGTTAGTGGCGGGTATACCTACTCGTATAAGGCCGATATTTTTAAACAGGACCTCACCGGCTTTCATGTGCTGATTTTTCCGACTGCTAAAATCTTTCTTTTGAAGGCACACGCTGAGAATGACCACTCAAACTCTTCCAATCGAATCACAGCGAAACATTTGATTTCCATGTTTTGGTTTTCTTGACGGTTTACTTTGGCGGTTTACGACCTGCCTTTTCATTATTGCAGGAATTCTGGTTGTCCTCCAAGCATACTTGAGAGCAATCTCACTTTATTGTCAGAGAAGCAGCGAACAGCAGCAACCACTCCTCATTCCACTTGAAGATATGAGCAAGAATGCTCCCAAGTATGCTCAGAGTGAATTCAGAATTCTTTCAACAATGAAAACTCGGTCGAAATTCATTCTCGGCATTGAAATTAAAGTTTTTTTCTGCGTATTTAAATGGAAGAGTGTGAAGCATTCTCAGCTCATATCTTCAAGTGGAATGAGCTTTAGCATGGTCGGTTCGAAGAAAATGCGTTGACGTCACACAGATGAATGAAATGAATAAGAATGACCTTCTAACTTGTGAAAGATGACAAAAACGTGCAGCTATTGGCGGCACGCACCACTCTGTTCTTCATACCAAAGCCGCAGCAGTGAGGACGCATGTGAAGCCACTTTTCAAAAAAAGGGAAGTGTCACACCTCAGCCAATCTGGCACTGCCTTTTGCTTCGCCTCAGCCCTGCCGACAGATGGCGTGGTGGAGAATACTCGAATGTGTGTGCAACCAGCTTGCGAAAAATGGAAAACAGAAATTGCGAAATTCACGCTGGCGAGTTCTGAGTGCAACAAATAAAATCGGCATTCCCTGGAATTGCTTCGACAAAAAATGAAACAAACAACAACAACCATACGCAAAATTGGAACGCAGGCAGCCACATTCCGTTCTGACGAAATTCGCACCCCAAATGGAATAGCGTCATAAAGAAGCCGCTAATGGCCGATTCGCCCGCAGCGTCGTGCAGCGCGGCAGTTCCGATTCGCCCCGCATGCAGCGCCGTGGCGCTGCAGTTCCGATTCGCCCCGCATGCAGCGCCGTGGCGCGGCAGTTCCGATTCGCCCCGCACGCAGCGACGGAAATGAAGTTGCGGCTCCCTGTTGAATTGCGACACTTCATGCATCCGTCTAGGTTTACGCGAACGAAAGTTTGAAGTGTTTCGAGCACATACCGCAAAACTTTTCACACATCGCTGATCTTTAATTTCAAACTGCCTGCGAATATGGAACCTGGTGCCAT
>JASGXE010007377.1:0-19449 GCA_030068105.1 Sinentomon sp. SZTP_YWyxl | reverse complement strand
TAATAGTAAAACTAGCAAAGGCTGAAAAGTATAGCATCATGGAGAAAAAAATGGACGAGAATACAGCATGTCTATGCTGCCTTGGGAAATGTTGGAGCAGAAATTAAACAACTGTGAATCTCATCAATAACAAAAAAAAAACGAAAACTGAATTTTTTTGAAAAGCCAGCATGAGGTTAAGTTTGGTTGAAATGAAAGTCTGGCGAATCTGCCAGAGATTTGATTTGAGCAATCGAATGATTACTTTTTCTGCTGAGTATTTCGATAATAACACATTTGGGGCTTGACCACATTTATCAAACATGAACAGAACACATTTGCCATAAATGAAACATGAACACATTTGCCATAAATGAGGAAGAAATTATGCAAAAAAGCATGTCACATTTTGCCAAACAGCTTGACGCATCCCAATCCCGCAAGACTGACTGAAGAAGACTGGAACATATTCTCCAAAAGCTGCAAAAAGAGTATAGTAGAACATCCTACATTGGCAGGAAAACATAGAAAACTCAAAGGAAATAAGCTGGATAATAAAAATGCAGTCAAAAAGTACAGCAGAGCAAGACCATCAAACCATTGCCATACTTGAGGTTCCGTGTTTTATGCCCAGGGTAAGGGAACTGGGCAAGAACTGGGTGTAAATGTTTTTGTTTACATTTTCTTTTCTTTGTATTTTTGCATATTTCCGAATTTGTGCCCATGCAAATGTTTTGTGGGATTGCACAATCAGAAAAGATGCAAAGGCCAAATTTGCTTTTAAACCAGAAGAGAACATAGTTTTTCCAGTTTCATTTTTGATCTTGAATGTTCCCTCGAAATGGAAAAAATGAAGGAAGTGATCTGAGACTAATTCCATTTTCAATGGGCAGCAGCTTTTAATCTGTGTTTTCATACTTGCCACCTGATGATGACGATGAATACTTGTGTTGTGTGTGAAACTTTGTGGCTTTTGAAAATTTTCCATAAATTCAGAAAAAAGGAGTCCCGCTGAGTATTTTTTTTTTTTTTGTACTTTGCCATTCGAGTGATTTTTTCATACAGATCTTCTGGTAGAGGAGAGGATTAGACTTCGACCTCTTTCTGAAGTTTTAGGTTAATTCGCCCACTAAATTTAGTGAGTCCAGGTGGTTGGTTCACCTCTATGCCTTTTCAAATAATAACTCACATTCATAATACGAAAAAATATGCCATCATTTTTCTTTGCGAAATGCAAAGCGAAGAAAAAATTAAAGCAAAAATTCAGTGCTTTAACAGATTTCGATTATTTTTGCACTAAAATGCTCAGAAATAACAGAAGCATTAGAAGAAATGATGATTGAAAATTCAATTTTTTGCAAACTTCATGTGGGATCCCCAGTGAAAAAATGGTGTCCTTCCTTACGCCATATCATTTTCGAATGCGGAATGCTTCGGAAGCTTCAGTCATATCCCATATTTCAAAATGGAGAAAGAGTCAGAATGTCAGCAAAGCCCTCTCATGGTTTCCACAACTCAAAAAAAAAACTAAAATTGCAAAAACGAACCTTCCAATGAAATACAAAACTACGAAACTCTACCAGCACTAAGAAAAACATATTTACCTAAGAAGCAGAATGGCCTCAACAGCCTGGACTGCTGAGCCAATCAAACATAAAACTATCTAATCAACGATCTATCTAAACCAGCAATCTAAACACATCAGCACGGAATAGCAAAATCTTAACTTGTCCCCTAATGTGCAACAAATATTGCTCGAGATCTCAAGTTGTCTTAACTTGCGTAATTTTCAATCGCTCTGCACCTGCATTTCCGCCAAATGTTGCAAGAGTACAAATCACACCACAATCATGCTGCATTTTGTAATGCTGATGTGGTGTTCTTCCACAATTAATGCATGAGTCACCTAACTGTCTGTTGTACCATAAAACTGTGTAAATAAAGTTTCGATTGCCATGCCAATCCACGTATAGTATAATCTGACAAATAAACCTGAATTTGCATCCCCCTGCCCTCAAATCACCAAGCAAAGTGAAATGTACTTTCTTGCACTTGACCTGCCACATACTGGTTAGGTCGGTCATAAACTGTTCCATTTCATTTTCGTTTTCCCGACTTTGAACATCCCATCCCTGCAACGTCAAGCACCCGTCAAGTATTTTAGTCGGCTCATCAAGTGTCAAGCTCCAAGCAAATATTGTCAGCGTTTTAGTCGCACCCATGTACGTCATGTAAGCTAGCTGTTTTGACTCTTGCTTTCCACAGGTGACACATTGATTTTGCAAATTTGAATGCATGATTTAACATTTACACATGGCAATGAATAACACTGCCCTGGCATGTTGTAAAATTGTTTGATCCACGTTATATGGGAATGAGAGAGAGCCATCTGGATGCAGAGCGACTGGACACAGTTTTAGATCATGGCTATCTTAAAAAACCATCAATCCATCGGTTGCAGTTCGGAATACCTGACGACATCTGAAAAAAGCTGAACTGGATGAGTTTTCAAACACACTCAAGTGGCCAAAATGGAATAGGAAGATGAGGACGATGTAGGTAGGGAGGATAGGTTTGGATAAGTTTATTGGGATAGGTTAGGTCAGGTTAGGTTTAGTTAGCTTTATTAAGTAGTATATCAGAGAGCAATGGATAGTCGGCACGTATTCCGAACTGTTACCAATCCATCATCTACACATCCCATACCGATTAGTGCATGTGGAAAAACTTGAGAGGATACAGCGTAGAGCAGCTCGTTTTGTATCTGGGTACTATGCATTCACAATTTGTGTATCATCCTTGATAACAGAACTTGGATGGAGCTCACTTGCCAAGCGTAGGAAGGTTGCTAGGCTTTTGGGACTTTTTCAAGCTCTGAATAATGTTGGTGGTTGGTCTGATATTAAAGAAAGTTTGTCACTTCCAACTTACAGAGGTTGCCATGATCACGATTTTAAATTACTCTGTAAGCACCCTTGTAAGGATGTTGGAAAGTTTTCGTTCATTACCAGAACAGTAAGTTACTGGAACTCATTGGGTACTGAGGTGTTTGGAAATGGGCAAAGAACTAAGTATCCATTCTTTCAGGAGGAAAATTTTACAACATTTAGGACTGTCAATTCGCAATTGCTGAGCTCGCTCGATTCACATTTTATTTCTCTGCTCGTTTCATTGCTTTATTGTAATTCAAATGTCTATTGTCTTGTCAATTTGTGCCAGGTTGTTCCTAGGCAAATTATAACCAATAATAATCAGTGATCATTAAATACGGAGTAAGTCTGAAAGGTGTGGCAATATTTACGTGCGGTGTTCCGATCAACAAGACATATAAAATCTTATGACAAAAACAAAACAATGTCCGTTCTGCATTTGGGGGCCATAAAAATGGCCCATTTAGGGTAAATGGGTGAAAAAGTGAAAGTGAAGACAGATTTTTCAAATTCACCCATTTTGTTCCTTATGGCAATACAAACGAAACGAGAAAAGAGCAATCCTCTTTGAATAAATGCCTCATTGAAGGAGGGACAGAAGTCAGAAAATTGCAAACAATGGTTTGTAGATTTCAAAACTTTATGACATCACCAGCTTCATTGGTTTTCAAGCAATTGCTATTCTTGCACACTGCTTCTTTTGCTCTGCAGAGTATTTTTCTCATTTAGGTACTATAAAAAAAATGCAAGGCACATTTTACCGCTTTGTTTTTAACATATTATCTGAACTTTCGCTGGCTGTTTCTCAGCAGAGGAACATGCCAGAAAGCTAAAAATTGGCAAGATGTAAAAATGTTTTTTACCGATGAAACCAGAAATGCATTTTTGGCTCAGAGTCTTGACTTTTTCATGTGCCTGTCAGTTTACATGCTCACTGGTCACAAAACTGCAATTTCTGTTTTTCATCAGTCCAAACACGTCTTTTTGAACAACTTTGGTGAAAACAACATCTTAAAGGTCGCAATGTTTTGCACTCTTTTCACCAGTTATTTGTGAATAACTCGGGAACCACTGGAGATGGGCGACCAAAATTTTGTGTGTAGACTTCCGAGATGGATTTTTAGGCTTTTGTGGGCCGATACTCGTAAAACCTGAACGAATCAACTTTTCAAAAAGGTCGCTTTTGTTAGGTTTCTTCACCTGGTAGAAGTTCCACAAACTCATTTACTAACGTGTCAAGTATGGCACCAAGTATAAGTATTTTCCACACTGATTTTCTGTCTGAACCTTGGCTTAGGCCTTGTCTCTTGGATCGGTCTTTGTTAAAATGGCAAAATGCAACGTTTTGCCCCCTCAGATTCATTGGTTTGTCTGTCAAGTTTGGTCCCAGCTTAAGAGCTTGTTCAGCCAATTCAAGAATGATTTGAAAGACAAGCACACCAAGTTTCAACATTCCATTGTGATGTGATGACTGTACCCCAAACCTACTAGACAAAAAAACTAAGCTCCTCCTAAAAACACCTACCACATTTCCTAACATTTAGCCAACATCCAGCACAACAACCTGATCACTGCCTTTCCCTGATAATATGCTCTAAAAACCTGCCTTTCATTCCATAAGTTATGCTGCAGGGGCTACATGTGTGCAGCACAAGTCAAATGCAACTACGAGTACAATAAAAACAACAAATCTGGAGTCCTGCCAGTGCCAAGTGACACAATGCATGATCTTAGACCAGGGTGCTCAATTAGAAATGCACACGGTCCTCATTGCACTTGCTCTCCCCTGAGGCAGTCCAGGCCAAAACAAAGGAGGAGTAAAGGTGTAAAATTATATGAATAGAAGAAACTAAATAACTTCCACAATTAAACTGCAAACACACACAGACATCCTCAAAGCTAAAAAGCACACAAGAAAAATAGAAGAAAATCAAAGAAAAATGAAAGCAAAAAAGACTGAGCAACTTTAAAGTAGAAGCGAAGCACTAAGGTCAAGCAAATCTCAGAACATATTTTGATAATTGCCTGGGTTATTTGTAACTTGTACCCAAGCATGCAAAGTTAAGATTCTGTTAAAAAAAAACTGGGTTATTTGCACCCAACTAACCAACATCACGATTCGGTTAAAAAACTTCGATGAACTCTATTGTCCACGTCCAAACTATTGCATTGACCAGCTTGTTTACATTTGCCAGAACGAAAAAAATTTCTTGGGATAACTAGTCAGAAATTCAACCCCAATAAAATAGCCCACAAAGTGGAGTTATAATGAAGACCTTTAAACAGAATAAAATGCTTGCCCAACTGTTCACTTCAAGCCAACATATTCAAGACATTCACTTTTTCAATGAGTGCATGAAGGATTGTTATGGGACAGCTTGTGAAATGTAATTTGGATGGCACACCCATTCAGTCTCAACCAGAGAGACCAGTTGGATGGATACTGCAAACAATGAAACCTTTTGGCCTAAAATGGACAGAGACCAGATGGAAAGTGATTAAGCTTTCAGTTTTATGTTCAAAGAGAATTGTTGTTCTTTTAGGGAAAGTAGATGTTGGGTAGGTAGGTAAAGGTAGGTGCATCAAGAGATGTCGGGTAGGCACTTCCAAGTTTTTCGGATACTCTTAAAAGCAAAGCATTTGCAAGTTGACTTAGCATCTAGAGACTTTTACACAGTTGGACATCATTTTCTTGTTTTTTTTTTGGCATTTCCACTCGGTTATCGTGGTTGTCATGGCTTTACAACCATATCCCTCACACTGTTAAGTAGTTACCTGGTTTAAGGCTATTCTAGGCCAGGTAACTACTAGTACTTAACTTACAGTGTTTGTGAAACAGATTGTGGCGCCAGACACAATTTAATTTAACCACATCCCTTTGCAGAACGACCAAAGCAAAACAATGTGGTCAAAACATCTCACCATTGCAAGATAAAAAGGGATGGAACATGCCAAGAAAAAATAGTTGGTGAATGGTGATGCTAATTAAACACTCTGTCTGGCTTCAGATATACCTACTTCGTCAATTTTAAGGAACAGCCAATAGGCAGGCCAACCAACAAAAGATGTCTGCAAAGCAAAGTTAAAAGCAGCTTTAATTGATAAAAGCTGAAAATGGCAGATAGGTACATAAGAGTAAAGATCCAAAATAATATGAGGAGAGCAACAACTGAAATGCAGAAAGCCATATCAAAAAATCAGAAAGCATTAGTGGTACACCAACAGTGGAAAATAATTAGTCATGGCTGCTTCACGTCATCCCATACCACACCTCAATGGGGTACACTCGGTGAGAAAGACTAAACGATTTTGAAAAATGGACTTTGCCATGTTCTTGGTGTTCAAGTGATGCACATCCAACCGGATCTGGGTCAAAGCATTGCAAAGACAATGGTAAAAATAAAAAACGAAAACCACGACTGAGCCACTTTTTTGTCGTTACGGGTGCCTGCCTGTTCTTGCATTTGCGGGTCATCACTTCCAAAGTCTTGGCACAAACTGACACGGTCATCTCACACACATCGGTGCTTTAAAATGCAAGTCAGGTGGGATCCTGTTGACCTTGGGCTTTTAAACTGGCGTTTTTTTCTAGATGGATGGATGGAGCTTGCACACATATGCCCAATCTTGGTTGGAAACCCTTCCCACAACCAAAGTCAACGGCATCTCCCAGTTAAAACAAAGGAAACACCTGGAGTACCTAGTTTTTTGTCATTCTGTTGAATGGTGCACACCTGGACTGGTACTCTTGTGGAAAAAAAGTCCCTGAAAGTCATCTTTCCTAACCATTTTCTTTCTGCTTTCTTCCAGCAACTGGTCCCTGTGGGATCCGTATTGCATTTTTTTTTAACCAGATCCGGATCCAAAGATGCCTTTTTCCAGATCCAACCAGTTCTGGACGTGTTGCGATCCCTATTTTTAAGTTTGATGGCAATGTTTATTTTATCGACTTGATATGGTGTGCATGAAAGATTTTCTGATGAATGATATTTTGAATGTTATATTTATGTTATTTTATCGACTTTTGATATGGTGTGCATCAAAGATATTCTGATAAATGCTGTTATTTTGAATGTTATTATTTCATCGAATATTTTTTGATGTGGTGTGCATGAAAGATTTTCGTACCAACCAAGTGATTTTTCGTGCAAACTCACCAAATACATTGATAAATAAAACGTTTTATCCCCCGATGCATGCATCCATGCATGAATGCAATTTTGACCTGTGTTGCCAAAACCTTGTAAGAATTTTTCTGACCAACAATTTTGCCCTTCGCATGCCTCGCACACCCAAATTTGGAGAAAGGAGGTTGAAAAGATATCTCTTTTTTATCCTTTTTTTAGTGGCAAAAGTGACATATCAATGAAAAAAGTACCTAACCACATACATACTCATACAAAGAGCCCATCAGTCTATTTAAAGCAATACATCAGCACCTACCAAGTTCTTAAGAAGTTACCAGTCCCCCTTAAGAAGTTACCAACCAACCGATACAAAAATCATTCTACATACTGAGCTCCCATGAGCAACCCCATAGACCTGACCTCGTTGGTCATGAAACAACTAACACACCCTATATCGAAGTAGCCAGCTTACCCATTCTGTCGCAAAACTCGTGTGATTCGGTCAACAGAAGCTTTCTTTTCCAGAAATATAATTGTCTTATTTTCCACCTGCTGGACTATCTCGTTCATAATTTGATGCAATCTGAAGTGAAGCAGAGAGAAAACTCATGTGAAGCAGGTTGCACGGTTCATCACGCATCGTAATTATTATTGTGTGTCGGCAGATGAGGTGCTGACACTGACAAGAGCATCGCATCACACGGCCTGACTCGACTGACGGCAGTAAATACCACAGCCATGTCAACAAGAGTCAACAAAACTAAACAAAGGAAAACCGACAACCAACCAATGCCAGTGCGACAAATATTGCATAATATTTTACAATCAATATATGTTACAAATGCATCAATTATCCCATAGATTTATGGGTTAGTCGAAATAAGCAAAAAGCAATGTTTTTGCAAAGAAGCAATGGGTTTTAGAGAAAAATCCAACTGAACTGAAAAGACAAATAAATGGTGAAGAAATAAAAATGTGCTGCCATCATCAACAAAGATGAAGCAAAAGAATTACAAATTAAGCACATCTGAAAATGAAGTTTCGTCATCTTGTGAGAAAATGAAGTTTCGTGTCATCCTGTGAGAAAATGAAGTTTCGTCATCCTGCGAAAGAAACAAAATGTCATGAAACCTGAAAATAACAAAACCCTGAAATGTTAAAAATGAGAGGATTAATTAGCAGGATGGTCAGAACCCCAAATTTTTAACTTTTTTAGCAAGTTTTCAACCAACTCAACCGAAATGCTGGCTTACGATGATTATTTTAACAACAATCAATCAATCACCAACAGAGAAAGACACAAGAGCATGCGTCTTCATGCCAAGGAAGGAAAGTGACACCGAGATATCTCTCGGAAATTATTCTAGGCTATTTCATTTACCCATTACGTCTCATCATACGGGTCAGGTCATCGGCCTTTATCTTGGTTTCGACAAAGATAATAGTTTTACTCTCCCGTTGGCTGACGATCTCTGTCAGGAGTTGCTGCAATCTGCTCATGCAAGAACAGAAACAACAGGGAAAAACAATGATAAGAATAAGAGCACAATAATAACAATGGTGGCTCAGCTCAAGTTCAGGCCTCAGCGATGTTTATAGAATGGACCAAAAAGTGGGCATAATGGAGAGCTGAGATTTGCTGCAAATGTCAGATAGGAAGGTAGGTTCCCTTTGTGATCAGCAGGTGCAAATAAACTTGGTGCAGCAAAATGCTGGCTGTTTCTCCATGGATACGGCAAACCCTCCAAATGTAGGAGGTACCTGCCGTGTGTTAACACGAACGCTTCTTCTATGGGTCTCACATTAATTTATGACACCTTGTTGCCCCACATTTAATTTCTGTTTTGTTTTCAGATCAGATTCCAGTAGAGGACCAGCAGCAACAACGTCAACAAATCCCGACATCACATCATCTATCTTTCTGCCTGTGCAGATGGAGGGGATATTAGCCCACCATGGGTTGGGGATCTGCCTGTCCCCCATCAAAACCCAATCACAAAAAAATAATCGGCCAAGAGCTGCCCAACAATCAATCCAACCAAAAAAGAATCATTGGGTATTTAAAGATACCTTAGCTCTCACCAGGCAAGTTCAATAGTTTCCTCTCCACACTAGTTAAGTCTTGCTGATTTAGAGAGCAATAATTGATTGTGGTAGTCCAATGTGGAGAATGGATGGGAAATCAAAGAATCAGTCAATGACTGGAAGTCCTTGGGTACTGAGGTGTTTGGAAGTGGAGAGTAGGTACCGAAATATCCACTCTTTCAGTCAGAAAATTTAAAAATGTTCAGAGCTGTCATTTCACAATGGAAAAGCTTGTTCAATGTTGCATTGTATTCTCCCGCTTTGTTCCATTTTCACATCTTTGTATTTCAAATGTTTGTTGAATTGCCAATATGCACCAGGTTGTACTCGGGCAAATTTTTTACCAATCATTATGATTATTGTTGTTATTATTTATCACTCAAATGATTTTTGTGCAACAAACACTCTGCAAAAGATAACGAGGCAATGGTAGTCTGATTTTCAACCAAAAGCACCTGTCGAGTAACAGGTGGCAGTGTCGTGGAGAACCATAACGATCCTCGGATGTAGTTGAAGATCCGTAATGGTACTCGTACGCACTCCAGTTCTCGTACAATTACTCAGTTTTCACCTGCAAATGCTGAAATGGCTGAAACTGTCATTATGTTATCAAACAGAAAATTAAACATTTATGGAAAAACCACTTGGGATATATAAATTAGATAAATGAAATAAGGGCCAAAATGACCTCGAATAGGTAAAAAAAGGTGGCACCAGACAGTGTTGGTTTGAGTTGAGAGCTTCACACACCACATAAAATGGTGATTCTTTGGCGGTCGTTGCGAAAATAAGTTTTACAAATGTTGACTGGGAATGTGCAACACCGAGGGCAATGGCATATACCAACAGGTTGGTTAATTTCCTAGCCATTTGCCTGGTGTCATGATCAGAATTCACCACACAGCATCTGTGACTCAATTTTGTGAAATGAATAATGTCATTTGCCCATCACAGACCACCTGCATAACTGCAAACAAAGCACTTTCTGTGACATGCCCTTGAAAAGGGGTTTGTAGCTTAAGTGTTTATGCCGTTCGTCTGCGAACTATGGATTTTACACTGCACCTGATACAAAACACAATCATTTCTCCAGCAACGCAATTGCTGACTTGCACTATTTCAATTCAGATAGAATGCCTTACTTTGTTTCTTTGTCGTATTCCTTGCAGACATCAACAATTTGTAGAATGTTGTGATTGGCAGAGAGAGTGAGAGATCCAACATTTATCTGATCATATTCACAGAGAAAATCTTCGGCAAGCTTACGAACTTCCTTGGGCCATGTAGCAGACCACATCAATGTCTGCCTATCAGGCTACAGGGAGGGGCAAACAAGAGTTATGCATGTCACCGATCAATGTAAAATCTAAATCATGACAGTCATACATTTTCCTCACAGAAATTAAATGACTAAATTGGCACTATTTTGTTCTCCGAATCAGTTAGAAGCGTGACGTTTCGGAAGTATTTCACCCTGGCTTGGCTCATTGACGAACGAAAGAACTTAAAAAGGCATTGCTGACAGCTGTTGCGATTGGATGGGAAATTCCTTGGCGGTGCCATGTGCAAAGAAAGTATGCATGTCACTCTTTGGGATGCACCACATGACAATGGCTTGTGTTGTGAACAGGGGCATCCATGTAACTGGGAGGTAGGGTCCTTGTTTCCAATTCAGCACTTGCGCTATGAGCTTCAGAATGTGAACGCTCTCCAAAATGTTGAGCTGATGTCTGGAATGGGATGTTGCCAAGCAAGTTGATCCAGAAAGGAAGGCTGGTGGCCTGTAGCAGCAGCATGTACTGCTAATGCAGATGCTTCAGGGTGTTAACATTTTAAGAGTTGGGGCTCAGGCCAAGGCCCTCAAACACATGAGGCCATGACAAGGCATTGGCCCTAGCCTTGTTTCGCACTGGCTACATGTTCGGTGTTATCACAATCTTGATAAAACAGAAAAGCATGATATGAAAAATTTGGGTAGGTATTTTCCCTGTACCCGTAGCAGTTTTGAGAATGTTTTTGCATAACACACATGTCCAGTGCCGTGATTAAAGGAATGATAAATATGAATACGAGTAAAAAACATTTAAAAATCATATTTTGCTTGCTGTGTCATCTGCCCAAATGGGAATCAATGCAAGGGAAAGAGCTTGAGGTCCACAAAAAAAAAAAACAATTAACCCCCCAAAATTTCGATCGTCAACTTGCCCGACCTCAAGTCTGCAATGAAAGCCAATAGACTTTTTATGTTTCGCATTGATGAGAGATAAAGATGACACAAAGATGCAAAATCTTCTCATAAAAAAAACAATAGAAATCAAATTTGAAATTCTGATCAATTTATTTCAAAAGTGTCAATAAGTAACAAGGATAAGCTTGTCCAGACATGCCCGAATGTTCTTTAGTTCACCCCAATGCTCTCCAAGTTGCAAAAAAGCACAAGAACAACTACTTAACTACAAATACTCTGCAAAGTGCAGGTGAAGAAAGGCTAGCATGCGTTTGAGGTCGAATGTTCCAGGGTCAGCTAACTTCAATGGGTGCCTGCTTCTGCATTGTTCTGACATGATTTTTGCATGAAACATTTGGATAAATGCCAGGAATCCAAGTTAACTTTTGTTTTCGAAATCCAAATCACAACATTTTTTGTTGCTATCAGTCAAAATAATTGCAACTAACTTTCTTTTCCCAAAATCTCATCTCATGGAATGGTTTTGTTGATGGCTGCCTGCAGGAGGCATTTCAATCGATTTCCAGAACTTGCAAAGTTAGTGTCCAAATTGTTTGCATCTTTTGTGGCAAAGTTAGCACCGCCTGCAAGTTTTATTCAATCTCATCTGATGGCAGAAAAATACAAAAGTTAGCAAAACATCGACAGGCAACAATGTGGGGACAGCAAAGCCTATTCCAAATTTCCTGCAGGCACCCAGAATCTATTTGAGAGGTGTACACTGGTTCAATTACGTGTAATAACATGTTGGAGACGTAGAGGTAGAAAATTCAAAGAAATTTTATTATAGCTTTGAACTCTGAAGAGATTCTCCAACGACATTATTTTCCTTCCTTTGCATGCACAGGTCACTGCTTAAGATCATTTAGAATTGAAAATAATCAGCAGTGTGTGCCAAGCGAGAAAGGGTAAGTAGTAAGCAGGAGCATAATGAATTTCTTGTTATGTTTTCGATAGCTCACCCTGATCTGTTCGATGATTTTTCTAATTTGGGGTTCAAATCCCATGTCAAGCATTCTGTCAGCTTCATCAAGAACAAGGTAAGTGCATCGTCGAAGGTTTGTCTTTCCCGACTCCAAGAAATCAATCAGACGTCCAGGTGTAGCAATACAAATCTCGGCACCACGTTCCAAGTCACGTAACTAAACAGTAAAAAGCAATAAAATTAATTAAAGAAGATTTGATGCAGGAAATCTGAAATCGTGCATCATTTTTCAATTAAATCTGGAAAACTGACAACCACTATTTTACTAAAACAGAAAACAGTAAACCTGATCAGGTGGTGTCCTTTCATCCGATTCGGAAGGTGATCAGATCACACAGAGCACTGAAAATCCACACCAGGGTTGGATAAATTTCGTTAAGTCTGCAAAATGTCCATATGTTACCAACACCACCAGCGAATTATTATCATTCTTATTATCATTATTAATTTGCCTGGCTAAACCCGGCGCAAATTGACAGATATTCACAACAGCGGCTTAAAGGGGGGGCCCACCCCGAAAAGATGAAAATTCCGAAAATTTCTCACATTTTCAAATGCACTTCTCCGTGATACTGTGATGTTTTCTTAGCATTTTGGTCCAAAAATGAGCAAAATCCGTTGAGAAATGGCTACTCAAGAGCAAATTGTCAGGCTTACCTGTGGTCCTTTAGGTGCACCACCAAAAACGCAGGTGTTCCTGATTTGAGAATCACGACCAAAATCGATAGCTACTTGTTGAATTTGCTGTGCTAGTTCCCTAGTTGGTGCTAAAACTAAAGCTATTGGACCATCACCTCGTTGCAGATAGTCTTGGTGATTGATGTGTACAATAGCTGGCAAAATGTACTGTAAAAACAAGAAATAGCTTCATTATAAAAATGGACATTTCTGTGTAGCAATGAACACATCATTCTCCTGCATATGATGAGGCAGTTAGGGTTTCAGGAGTGAAATTTCAAAATTTCAGTTTTTGAAAATATACGCTGCCTCAGCAGTGGGCTGGTGTCCACTTATTTGTGATGTGGTACCCACTAAGGCTTGGATGGTTATACAGATTCCAACTGGGAACGTGAAATCTGGAAACAAAGATTTCAGACAAAAATTGGAAAGGGGGCAAAAGATGACATAAAACATTGTTTTTTTTGCAAGTATAGAGTTCGAAAAAACTGATCAATTAGCCTAATTCCAGTTTGTGGAAAGATCGAGATGGTGGGACAAACATTTTCTTTCTCGCACAAAAAAAAAAACAACTGAGCTGCATCAGAATGGACTGATTTTTGCATCAGACATTTTTAGATCGTCTGTCCAAAACAGATTTGCAATTGCAACAATGGACAATGGTCAATATTCCAATGTTCTCATTTGAATATTGATGCAAGTGACAATCTGTTTTATTGCAGACGATCAAAAATTCTAAAGAAAAAAATCTGACGAGGCTTAAAGCCAGGACTGAAATTCCAGATATTGAAATGGTCTGTTCGGCTTCAGCTTGTCAAACATTCATTTGCTCAGTACCCACCTACTCGTTATGAGCAATCTGGTCGTATCACAGATCCAGAATGCAAAGGACAATCGTTTTGTGTCAGATCTAAGCCTAAGCCCCAGATCCAGTTATTGGAAAGATGCACCGTGCACACAGCCTGTCTATTTCTTGTTCCCTAACATCAAAACAAACATGAGCAAAATGAAATCTAGGTAGTTAGTTGAAGGATGCAAACGCAGTGTCCAATGATTTTTTTTCTCGAGACCAATCCGGAAGAAAACAAATGTCAAATGAAGAGACAGTAGGCCTAAAAGATCCGTTAAGTCCTAAAAATGCAGCAACTCTTCTGAAGTTAGTTGCCTTGAAAAGGAGCATGAAAGGGGTAACTAAACCATTAATTTGACCAGGCTCTGCTCTCTGTTGAAGCATGATTTGATGCTGTTTTTCCTTGTCATTGTGGACTTTTCAGGTCCTTTTTGTTCTGAAGTTTCCAGTTATGCATTATTTTTTCCAAATTTACATACCAAGCTGCAATTTGGTAGGTACCTATCTATACATTTATTCTACCAAAATTTGTGGAACACACTTAGAGAAGCCAGTATGAAAAGCAATGGGTTCAAAATAATCAAAATGACATGTTTTTCTCAAAATGTTCTGTTATGTCTTTTCTGTTTGTGCATCACATATGTGCATTCATCACAAAAACACAGGTTCAAAATGCCAACTGCTGATTTTTCATCTTGATGGATTTTTTCAGCCATTTTTATGTATGTCATTTTTGCTGTCACTTTTTGAAAAATGACAATATTTTATTCAACTAAAATCATGCTAAATTTACATCCTGAGTCATTTTTTCATCTTTCTTTGTCCTTTAATTCAATTGGAAGTAGAAGGTATCATTTTCACCCTGAATTTATACTTCTGTATTTGACAGTCAAAAACAAATCCCATGTCTCAAGAGACACAAAAGGCAAAAGAAGAGTTTTAAGATGTTCTAAGTAATGCAAATGCGACAACCTTTTCTGTCACCCAGATCCAATGCAGTTATGTTCGGATTTATGAAGTGCAATTCAGCAGTCATTCTTCAACCCAAGAAAAGATGAATAGGCAGGTAGGTACCTACGCTGCAGCGGCAAAATTCTGTTTGAATGCAATCATATCATTCAGACGTGTTGTTTCATGGCCGAAAACAAAGGTTGCGGTAATAGGACTACAGAAATAAAAATACCAAAGAGGTCAGAAATGACCGCCAATGTGTCTAGACAGTCAATGTAGAAAATGGCAAATAATAAAATTTCTGCAAAATGACTGGAAATTGGAGTTTCTCTTTTGTGAGATGGGTCAAAATCCGACACTTCTGGAAAGCCTTCTAGCAATCTGGTGCTTTTATTTCAAATGCCTGCTCAGAAAAGAGGATGAAGAGGAAGGGAAAAAAGTCTGAGAAGGCAGCAACAAATGATAAAAATGCATGTGGAAGTAAGATTTCCATCTCCCCAACACACCCTCCTTAAATTTTCACCGTTTCCGTCAGAAATGTTCAATGCTCCATAAAGTTAATGCTTTCTTCCAGCTGACACCCCCTGGTATGAACTAACCCCCTCCCCCAAATCCACAAGTCAGGAAAACTACTGGCTGCAGTAGGTACTAACAGCTAAGGTTTTTCCTGATCCTGTCTGTGCAATTCCAACCAAGTTACGTCCGCTTAGGGCAATTGGCCATCCCTGTGATTGAATTGCAGTTGGTTCAGTAAATCCTTGTTGCCTAAAAAAGAAAAATCAAGTTGTCAATAACAGAGTAGCTTCCAAAAAGTAACAATGCAGAAAACAGGTTTCAATGCACAGGTTGGGTGTTTTTTGTTTTCCTTTGTATCATACATGGCAGCACTGTCTCTGATACAGCTGATGGTAAGCTCGAAGATGGTTTGCAGAGGTATTTTTGCTTTCTGCCCTGGAAATATGACTGAGAATTTTTTTTCTCGCTTTTCGATTGGATAATAAGAGTACGAGTTTCTGCCCTTTCGAGTTTCTGCCCATCTGGCCCAACGAGTTTCTGCCCATCTGGCCCAACGAGTTTCTGCCCATCTGGTCAAGCCTTAAAACTCATGGGGATGGTCCTCAAAAGGGTTGACACCAGCACCAAAGGACTGAAAGGTCTGGAAAAGACGAGTAGGCCCACACGCTAGGCTAAAGCAGGCCCACCTAATTTGAAAATGAAACTTACATGACAGCACTTGCAACATATGCAGGGAAGTCACCCTCCTGGAAGGTGGTGATCGGCTTTGGAACATTGTTGCCGTATACAGTGATTTCCCGCCTCTCTCGGTAAGCTTTTATTTCATTATCTGGCCTGGAACATGAACAAAAAGATTAAAGAAGATTATATCTGCTCCGATTGGAAGGGGATTCATTTTCAAAGGATCCCTCACTCACTACTAAAGGCACTTACATCACTGCTCTCGTAAGACTGTAGGTATTTTACTGCACACTAGGACGGAAGAAAAAGAAAAAGACAGTTCTGTCACATCAGGTTAAAAACTTCCTTTTCACATAGGTGCTTCAAGATTTTCACCACCAATCAGTTATTCAAAATAAGTTGGCTTGCAGCCAATCCAATGCTTTTGAGTAAGCAATGCACATTCTGCATTGTTCAATCAATGTAAAACAATGTGGGTAATTTTTCTAACGAGCGAAAATCGCATTTTCTGAACATTTTGGCGAAAAGTATGAAAAACTGAACCGGAAATTCCGGACTTGAAGGGTCAATTATTCAAGACTTCAAAGCTATTCTTTTTCTTTATCAAATTCCAGGAAAGGTGATCAGCAAGCATTGGAGATACTTCAAATGCATGAACGTTTCATAATCTCAAGACTCAAACCATGAAGCAACAGCATCAAACAATGTGATAACAATTTGCCAAAAGGAACCAACCTGTTGGCTACAAGTGGATTTGGTGTGTAAAAATTCTTCTGAATGGGTGCCAAGGTGGTTGAATCCCAGTTAGGCTTGCGAAGTTTGCCACCTGGCTGCTTTCCTTTCAAGCTGTTGCCCCCACCAAAGCCACCACCTCCTCCACCACCAGATCTGAAGCCACCACCTCTATCTGAACCACCTGACCTGAAACCACCTCCTCTGTCACCTCCAGAACGGAATCCACCTCCGCCACCTCTTTTATCAGAGTCTCTGGATGGCCGATTCCTGCAAACGTGATTAGATTTTAAGCGAAGCTGAAAGAACAATTCCTGCACATTCCAATGTCTGTGCAATCTCTCAAAAGATTTACTTGAAACTCTCTAACTTAATAAACGAATCACAAAATGCAGAGATTTATAGAAGAATATGCAGACAATTTGTCAGTCAACATCTTACCAGTTACACTGATAAATGTCAGGTGTATCAGACACTGGAAAAAGATTGTGGTCTTCCAAGATTCTGAAGAAATGCAGTTGAACCTGCAGAATTATTAGGTACCTAGTCACAGTTCTAAATGCCACTCGTACGTGACGTGGAGCATGGAGCAGGTCGTCGTGGATGTTTCACTGTCTTCACAGCTGATGAACAGCAAGCAATAGGTTAACAAGAGCAGTGGTGCGGCCAAATTAATAGGGTAGACATTTCTTCAAATGTAAAATCAATTGCCAAATTGAGGAAGAATGAACAGTCAGGATCCCAGTGCAATTCACGGATATCAAACATGAAATTGAAATATCGGCAGGGGCAAGACCTTGAGGAGGGGCATCTGTGGAGGTGAAAACTGAAAACCTTCTGTAAAAAACCAAAAAAAAAAAAGAAAGAAAGAAAGAAATTGGACACCTCAGAAAATAAATCTACAGAGGGTGGCATGCTCTCTGGTCTCTGCAGTGAACGACGATTTGTTTTTTCATTGCGGCAATTTTTAGCCATGCCCGAAGAATGAATGAAAAATAATTAAAAAAAACGTCAACTTTTGTGGGGATTCGTTTCAAATGGATCCCAAAGGATAATCCTGCCATCAAGTTGTGTTTGGAAAAAACATTCCAAACCATTCAAAACCACAACGTAAAAAAAAGGAAAACGAAAATCGGAAGTGATTGGAAATTTTTATTCGAGCGTATTTCTTCGAACACCCTTTGCAACACCTTTTTCATTCATCCTGCATGCGCACATGAGAGTCGTTTCTGCATCTCCATCCATTTTGCCAAACAGACAATGGATGTTGCTTTTTGCGTGTGGGTGGGAAAGGGGACCTTTGCCGAGCGCTGTTCAAAGCTGTGGTAGACAAATCTCCAAATGTCTACCCGGGATGCTTTTTCGGGCTGCATTTGCATCCAGAAAGCAGGCAGAGGCCGGTCCGGCTGCATTGTGGGAGGAGGGGGAGGGAAGTGAAGCAGCATTGCTTGCGACGGAGACGGAATGGAAAATGTCTCCGCCGCTGGGACTGGCGGTCCACAAAATGCGCTTGGCTCTTCTCTCAGCCTGCTATGCAGCCACTCGCAACAGCGATGCGAGAATGAGGCGTAGAGGCTCATGGGTGCAAAGAGTGCGACTGCGATGTTTTTTTATATATTGGCATTTTTAAAATGCTTCTTCTTCAGCAGCCTGATTTTGGTGTAAATTGCTCATTTTTATCTAAAATGCGTTGGAATTTGAAACAAAGCATTTTTGAAGTTTTGAAGGGAAATTTTCTACAATTTCCATTTTTTCGCAGGGGAGACACTGTCTCCCTTGTCTCCCCTGACGTCGCGCCACTGAACAAGAGTAAGGCAGATTTCTAGGTTGTCGGTTGACACATGCAATAGCCTAGGCAGCGACAGTTGGGAGGATAGGTCAGGTTTGGTTCGCTTCGATTAAGAAAGATAGAAAAGTTGCCGTAAATCATGTCCAAAAAGGTATCTGAATAGGAAACATTTTTAAAGTCAAAGTGTCTTTCATATTCTGGATTAAAACTCAATTGCTGTGCTGATAATGGCTTCTTTGAAGGAAGGCCTCATTGTGATGTGATGGTATGAATGGAAAGTGGTTTTATCAAATGATCAAAGGGCAATACCCTTCATAATTAAAAATAACAAATAAATTATTGAAATGGAAGGTTTTCGCAAGACAGTACAACCACAGAGTACGATAAGTAGGTAGCTATGGTAAGTTTCAACCCACATTGAGATTTGTAACATCCCGTATTTTCCAGGTTTTCATCATGCCTGCACAAAGAACACAACACAATTCAAGACAATCCAACATGAATCACAACCATAAAAGGGTTTCCAAAATGCAAATACATGTGGACTAAAAATCCTAATATGACAGAATGAGTGAGGTAAGGTCTGGTTCCACTGCGGGTGCCTGTCATTGCGGGAATGAGATCTCTCTTAGTTTTCGTAATGACGCTGCCCCATTTTTGAAGCAGAATCCCCCAAGAACTTCTGGTTTTCTCACCCACTGGATGCCTTTCTACTAAACAAACACCATGCAGGAGGTGGGGAATTGTTGATTGGTGTTGCATCCTGCTGGGATGCGAATGGGGCAATTCAAGAAACAGCCACTGTTGCAGGTTTGCTGCATGCAGGAACTCCAAAATCAAGGAGCTTTTGCATTATCACATTTAAACGAATTTTAAAGCACTGTTTGGAAGAACACTGAAAACAAATTTGAGCAGGCCA
>JASGXE010007376.1:0-18740 GCA_030068105.1 Sinentomon sp. SZTP_YWyxl | reverse complement strand
ATGTATTTAGTCGTGTTGATCCCAATAGACACCTAAGTTGGAAATACGTATTCCAAACCTCAACTGTCCCCCAAGATTTTGCACCATTTGACAAGAGAAAGTGATTCGAAAAGTCCAACCTAATCTCGGCTTGGTCACAAAATAGCCCCTCATATTAATTTCTATTCTATGCCAGCAGGGGAGGTGACAGTTTCCGGTGGGGTAATCTGGCCCACCTTTTGGAGTTTGTCCTATTTTGATTTTTTGTCCGGACAGGAACCTACCTATTTTAATTTTTGCCAGGAGACAAAAGCCAGTGATTTATCCAGAATTTGCCTAACAGGTACAAATTGATGTTGCAGTAGCACCATTCCAGTCTTTTCAATAGGTATGTATTTTTTGTAAGAAACTTGAAAGAAGGTACACATTACCTATTGTTCTCAAGAAAATATTTGGCAGAAATGGCATCGTGCTTTACCTCATACACAGAGGTTCATGGTTTTCGGTAAATAATAATGCGTGGAATGGGGACACATTCCACTGCACCAAATAGGACACATTTAGGATACCTACCAAGCTTTCTCTCCTTTTATTTGGCAACGTTTTTCATGATTTACCTCCTGACATTACCAGGTCAAGCCCGGAATTACGAATTCTGGTTTTAAAAATGCTTTTCCGCACCATTCGGAAACATGGAGTGTCGCCCCCGCCGGAATTAATAATTTCTGCAAGGATTTTCGAAAAACAGAGAAAAAATCGGAAATGCATGCATTTCCCGCCCAACGAAGCCAGATTTCTGCTCTGTGTCATTAAAATCGCCTATAATTTAATGTTTTCAACAAAAACAAAACACCTTCGCACAAAAAACGGCCAAGATACCCACAAAATGCTTCAAACTGCATCAAAATTGAGCAAAAACGAAAAAAAAAACAGGAAATTTCAATGCGACGCCATTTCTGAATGGTTGCAGCAAATCACGTGAAATAAGCGTCTGCTAAATCGCGCGTCTTTCAACTTCCCGAAAATTCGAATTTCGGCGGGCGGCAGATGCCGCGCGATCGCGAAAAAAGGCGCCCTCGACAAGGGACAAAAGAACAAAAAGCGGGAAATTTGAAAAGTGCGCTGATTGAAAACGGTTGGACCGATTTTGGCGGAATAAACGTCTGCTAAATCGCTGTTTTTTCCTCTTTCCGGCAGTCTTCGCGATTGAGTGGTGTTGATATTACGTAATTAAATTAAAATCGCTTGAAAATGGAATGCACATGCGGACGTGTATTTACGTCGTTCGTACAATTCTGTTGTTGGGAATTTTATTTCATGTTATCAATGTTTACTTTACCATCACCAACTTACTTTACCAGCAGTACCCAAACTTACCACATTGGTGTTTACAGCACTCAGCAGCCACAGTTTGATCAAATTGCAGTCATGATTGGATGTTTGATGAGCAGGCCAGTGAAGCAGAAGAAAAGGCCTCAGAAGGCCAAAAATATCATTGTTGTTGCAGAAATGAGCGTAAGTACGCCACGTAACATAAAGTCAAATATTTCCTAGAAATAAGGAGATGCGAGACCGTGAGTCCGCAAGCACCACGGCAGCAAGTTTGGGAATGGTAGGAATAAAGAAAAGAAGAAAACACAATTAGTAGGTAAATGCTAACAAATAAGGTCTGAAATAAATCAAACATGAAAGGAGGCAGTTTGATTGGGCAAGGGAACCTACCTAGAACAAAAGGGAGTGCAAGGAAGTAAGATAACTTCCCTATTAAAAGCTGAAGAGGCTAGGGGATTTGCCATGAAACAGCAGAAATACCTACCGTAGGTATGGTTTTTTTTTTGGTGGATGAGACAGACCAGGTGAGGTCACGAGATGAGATCATCCGGCAGCCATATTATGGCCTTGTAATTGGAGCAGAAAAAAGGCATTCCCGAAGTAAAAGATCCTTTAAGTCCATTTTGAATTTGGTGTAATTGGAACAAGCCCGAAGGGAAAGTGGGAGGGTGCAATCACATCTTGGCGGCTTTGACAAATATTTATGTCGCTCGTACGCAGTTTTTTTTTTCGCGGACGTAAATGAACGGCGCTCGGGCTTGACCGGTTACACGATGTCAATATTGCGAGGTCAGTGTTGATTCAGAATGAAAACCTTTAAAAATCCATGGCTCTGATTATTCAACCTTAAAATTTGAATCAAATATTTTCCCATTTCATGTTCATGGAATATGGATATGACCTACGCCATTCTTCTGAACTAGGTATGACCTTAAAATCATCGAATAGGCCAAGGTACTGGGACTATGTTGGGGGCCACAGGCAGTAAAAGCCATTGGACGTGGTAAACCCCGGTCAGGCATGCATCATTTTTTTGCCTCGGCAATTACCACAACAATTAAGTCGTCATGTTCTCTCACCGAGGCAGCATGCATCTTTTCGGCCAGCGAGGTGAACGGATCAGATAAGTCAAACATAGGTACGGCGCATAGAAACCCAAGGAGGGTGCAGTCAAAATGGCCGTAACAGAGGAAGAAAAAAAATTAAATAAATGAAACAATAATTTTACAATAGCAACAACCAACCAGGTCATTGTCAGAGATGCAAAAGAAGGAAGCAGTGAAGATGGTATCTCGCCAGCAGCATGGTCCAAATTGTGCAGGTAGTTCGCATCATGATGAAAGAGCAGCCGGGTATCCGTCAGAGATGAGAGGCAAAAACAGCGAAGGTGATATCTTGCCAACAGCATGGGCCAGATTGATCAGATCCGAAGCATAACATGGCAATTGATGCAAAGACCATATCGTCAAAGTGAAAAGAACACACCGTTGCATTGAACTCGTAGAAATTTTGTTGAGAATGTCGGAGAACAAAAACAATTCACAAAAGCGACAAATTCACCAATAGGTAAAATCATGAATCGAAGTAGGTGGGTACCTAGTAGGGCTGGGCGAATCTTGATTCGATTCAAGGATTCGATTCGACAATTACGAATCTTGCCAGATTCGATTCGAAAAGATGTGATTCGAAAAATGTGGCAAGATTCGTTCCAGGATTCGAGATTCGAAGGAAAGGAATCGATTCGAAATGATTCGATTCGGGATTTTGCGATGAATCGAAAAATATTCGAATCAAATCTCAAATCTTGTCAGTGAGCAATCTTTGCCGGTGTTTGTAAATGAGCATTTGTCACCTAAAAACGATCTTTGTTTAATTTATGTTTGGCGTTTAAGAAAAAGAATTCTGTCAAATTCCTTTGGTCAAAGAATGGTCACATTTATATGAGAGATAACGAATTAGCTCCTATTAGAGAAATTACAAGTGAGAACCAAATTAAGCTAGAGTGATTTTTTGTTTGCCTTCGTTGACTCTTGTACTCGTAATAAAGACTGCTTAAATGGTTTTTTCCACATCCCTGCATCATGAAGACGATTTGATCACAAATTCTCATTTTTCACCTGTTCAGTTCTCCTCTTTCACCAGAGGCCTTGATAACTGTGGATTGAGTTTGCTCTCCCTAAATGTTCGTGGCTTATTGCCTCACCATGATGAGCTTTGTGCTTTTCTTGGAACAATGGCAATCTTGCCTGATGTCATTATATTTACTGCAATACACATTCCTGAGATGGCTGTTTTTGCCACCGTACAGTTTGAAGGATACATCGCATTTTGTTCTTTGAGGTCTGGTTCTCGATTTGGTGGAGTTGCAATTTATGTCAAAAAGAGCCTGCCAATTGTTGATGGTTCAGTTGTTTCTGAGAGTCCTTGCCCCATGGTAGAGACAGTTCACCTAACAATAAATCTTGTTTTCACACGAGAGCGCAGCAGAAAAATTTCTGTTTTGGGTGTTTACCGATCCCCATCTTCTTCTTTACCTGAGTTTCTGTCATTCCTTGAGGAGTTGTGTTCAACTAATTCAGCTGCTGGTTATGAGTTCATAATGGCAGGTGATCTTAATGTTAACAGTGCTGATGGATCCTGTGATCCTGGTTTGCCATCTTATACCTGTTTTCTTGGCCGCAATCATCTTTCACAGTTAATTTGTTATTCAACAAGAGTCTCTATTTACACTTCCACGTTGATTGATCACATTGTTATCAGTGACACTATTAAGGATTTTGTAATTATATGCACTGTGGAACTGTATCATTGGATATTCTGATCATTTTGGTACGTTTATGTGTACCTATGTTCTGTGATCGTTTCATCCTGCTAGCTGTTTGCCTATATCAATAAGTGGGTCTAGTGCGAATGCAATTATACTTTGTTCAGGGCGAAAGTGGCAAGCATTGATTGGTCCCATCTTTCCTCCATCACCTGCCCAAATACTTTCCTGAGAGAATTTCTCCTTGTCTTGAAACATGCTAAAATTGCTTCTTGCCAGACTTCACCTTCCAAGAAGAAAAAAATTACCAAGTACAATTTTCCACGGAATTCCTGGATCACTTATGCTTTGCTTAAATCCATCAGAGTCAAGGATTCTCTGTTCTTTCGGCATAAACGTGATCCTTCAAATGGTACATTAGCAAATACATATCGTCGTTATAGGAACCAGCTTACTTCTTTGCTGCGTTCTGCAAAACAAACTTATTTTTTATCACAATTCCGATCTTGTAAAAATAATATAAGAAAGACCTGGATCCTTGTTAATGAAGTGCTTGGAAGAAAATCACCTGTAACATCCATTCCTTCATAAAAATTGGTGATAACTTAATAACTTGTCCTAATCAGATCCGAGAATCCCTGAATTCTTTTTTCACTTCCATTGGGAAGCCTTCTTTTATTGGACCAACTCTTGATCCACTTGACTTTCTTTGAATCGTGTGTCCAATTCGTTCTTTTTTGCCCCCGTTTCTGAACAAGAAATTCTTTCGATAATTAAGGATCTTGCTCCCACTAGTGCACCCTTTGAGGAACTGTCTGCTAGGGACATAAAGGCTTTGGATTGTTTAATCGTTGCACCTCTTGTGCATTTGTGCAATATAATTTTCACTGGTGTCTTCCCTGACTGGTGTCTTTCCTGATGATTTGAAGATTGCAAAGGTTACCCCAATTTTTAAATCTGGATCAAAACAAGAACCTTCTAATTATAGGCCAATTTCTGTGCTGCCTCCACTTTCCAAGATTGTCGAGAAAACAATTCACTCCCGGGTTTACAACTTTCTTTCTTCCCATGAGGTACTGCACTCATGTCAGTTTGGGTTCAGGAAGGGTTATTCAACCAGCCATGCCATTTGTTCAGCTTCATCTATTATTTCAAAGGCACTCAGTGAGGGTCTGGTCATTGGAGGCCTCTTTCTTGATCTATCAAAAGCCTTTGATACTGTTGACCATGATTTGCTGCTTTTAAAATTGGAACACTATGGTTTCCGGGGTCTTTCACTGGGCCTATTTAGAAGCTATTTGCAATCTAGGAAACAGGTGGTTAAGTATGCATCGGCTTTTTCCACAGAACTTGTTTGCCCTTACGGTGTACCTCAGGGCTCTGTTCTGGGTCCTCTGTTATCTCTTATTTATGTACCTAAATGATATTTTTAATATTCGTTCCGATAGTAATATAATCCTGTATGCAGATGACACGTCCTTTTTTTCAAAGCATTGTTCTGTAGTTTCAGTTGTTAACCAATTGCAGGGGGATATTTGTGGTGTGTCTGAGTGGCTTTTGGCAAATAAACTTAAGCTCAATATGGCTAAAACAAAGTTTGTAGTTTTTCACTCCCAAAGAAGCTCTTGCAAGGAAGATGTGTCTGCGGCCCATCTTGAACTTGATTCCTTTCATGTTTTTCACACTGATCAGATAAATTTTTTGGGAGTTGTTCTGGATCAACATCTCAGTTGGGAGTTTCACTCAAACTCACTTGTGAAATACCTGAATTCCATGGTTTACATTTTCGCTAGAGTGTCAACCTTTTTCCCAAGTGAGGTAATGAGAATGCTTTACTTTAGCCTCGTTCATTCCAAATTGATTTATGGGATTGAAGCTTGGGGTTCTTGTTACAAAATTCGCCTAACACCAATTTATCAGAAACAAAAAGCTATTGTCAGGAAAATAATTGTATCTGCTCTGCTTCATTTCTTGCACACTCATTGCCATTGTTTAAATCATTGAAGATTTTGCCTTTCTTTTCATTGATTATTTCTCGAACATGTCATAAGGTTTTCAATGTCCTTAATGGCAATTCATGTATTGTTGATGTTGATTTAAAAAGAAGAAGTGGCTTTATGGAGACTCGGTCAGTCTCCCACAATTTATTGCTCCCGGCAATGCCCCATAATAACCGTTGCAAAATGAGCCCTAACTACATGGCCATATTTATGGAATTCACTTCCTCCAAAGTTAACTACATGCCATAATTTTTCCTTTTTTAAGAAAGATTAAATGTTTTCTTGTGGACTGATGAGCATTTAGACCATGTTAATGACCTCTTCTCATATTCCTAGAAGAGAGAATGACCTCTTCTCTTATTCCTAGAAGAGAGAAAAAGAATACTGGGAGAAAGTGGGAAACCATGGCTTCCCACTTTCCCTCAATTTCTTTTGGCCTCAATTTAAATAAAAAAAATAAAATAAAATAAAAAAAATAGCCCAGGCAGTTTATCCATTAGGCATGGTTTCCCACATATTCAATACATTTACTGGAGGCTTACCTTGAGGAGAGCATTAGAGCTGGCTATGCCAATCCTCTCCTCAACTACCCAGCCTCAGCAGTATGTGAATTGACTATGATGAGACATACCTATTAAGGAATTTCTATCAATTAGGTAGGTAGGTACACTTTGCACATTGTTATCGACCTGTTCTTTTCCTCAGTGTTCTTTTCCTACCTGATCATATTTTTCTTTTTTTCCCATTTCAAATAAACTGTTGGCTTTGGCATACCTTGCCACATGCCCTGCCACTTTTTTCTAGGTGTTAAACTCATTAATCTGATGCATTACATAAAATGCTTCTATCGTGTGTGGACTGTGGTGAATCTTTTTGCACTGCTGTGACTCGTGAAAATTCCAATTGGTCAAATTCACTCATCTGTGGTATGGACTGCGGCTGGACTGCCAATGCCTGTACCTAAGCTTTTGTTTTCCTGTTTGTTTATTTTTATAAAATTGTGATGAACGTTTGTCTCATTACTTTGTTTATTTCTGGGTATTACATTGCTATTAAAACATTTAGAATTAGAAATCTTTTCAAATTTCCAAATTGATCCACACTCCCGTAGCTATGCCACAACTTGGAACCAAACAGTGCTCACAAGTGTCAATGAGCAATGCCACAATAAAATTCACGTTTACTATCCTGTGGGACTGTGTGGATCATGATTCGATTCGAAAATCGCGAATCTGGCCAGATTCGATTCGAAAAGATTCGATTCGAGACATGTGGTGGGATTCGAATCAAGATTGGAGATTTGAAAAAATGATTCGATTCGAAAGGATTCGCTTCGAAATTGGACAACTGATTCGGATTCGATTCGAGATTCGAACCTTAGCCGGTCAAGCCCGAGCGCCGTTCATTTACGTCCGCGAAAAAAAACTGTGCGTACGAGCGACGTAAATATTCGTCAAAGCCGCCAAGATATGATTGTACGAACAACGTAAATACACGTCCGCATGTGCATTCCATTTTCAAGCGATTTTAATTTAATTACGTAATATCAACACTACTCAATCGCGAAGATTGCCGGAAAGAGGAAAAAAAACACGATTTAGCAGACGTTTATTCCGCCAAAATCGGTCGAACCGTTTTCAATCAGCGCACTTTTCAAATTTCCCGCTTTTTGTTCTTTTGTCCCTTGTCGGTGCCTTTTTTCGCGATCGCGCGGCATCTGCCGCCCGCCGAAATTCGAATTTTCGGAAGTTGAAAGCGGGATTTATCAGACGCTTATTTCACGTGATTTGCTGCAAACCATTCAGAAATGGCGTCGCATTGAAATTTCCTGTTTTTGTTCCAGTTTTTGCTCAATTTTGATGCGGTTTGAAGCGTTTTGTGGGCATCTTCCGCATCTTGGCTGTTTTTTTTTTGGCGGAGGTGTTTTTTTTTTTTTGTTGAAAACATTAAATTATTGGCGATTTTAATGACTCAGAGCAGAAATCTGGCTTCGTTGGGCGGGAAATGCATGCATTTCCGATTTTTTCCGTTTTTCGAAAATCCTTGCAGAAATTATTAATTCCGGCAGGGGCGACACTCCGTGTGTCCGAATGGTGCGGAAAAGCATTTTAAAACCAGAATTCGTAATTCCGGGCTTGACTGGTTAGGGATTCGATTCGCAGGATTCGATTCGAAAGCCGATTCGCACAGCCCTAGTACCTAGTGCAAAGGGGAAGTAAAAGGAGGGGAAGAGAAAAAAAGGCAGCATTAGACAAACTCTGGAGTGAACATTGAAAAACCAGACATGGGGGAGGGAAAATCCTATCTACCATAGAGCCACTTAAGTTGAAGATAAAAATGGCCTGGGTGGGTTGAAAGCGGGTGGGTTGAAAGTGGGTGACCAAGAACTTTGGGCCAAGGACTATGGCCCCTCCACTCACTATCAGGTTCGTCAACATAGTCAGAAAAAAAAAACAAGCAAAGATGCCAGGAAAAGCACCCACGCCAATTGAACACCATGTCTGGGAGGCAAAGCCTGGGGTAAAGCCTGCAGCAACCTTTGGGGCCTAAAGTGGCAGTGCACTGGGGTTTTTGGATTTTTACCAAGAGGCAAAAAATGCAGGTCGGGGTCCACATGCCAAATTTCTCGAGATGCTATCGCTATGTCCGGACTTAGGTGCCGGTCACTGTATAGCCAATCCTGAGTTTATGTGAATCAAAATGAAAAAGTACCTACGATTACATCCCTATTAGGCCCATACAACATGCGTTTTTGATCAAGAAATCCAAAATAAGCTTGGTTAGTGAGGTTTCATACATGAAACCCACACAATCTTAGTTATTGGATATTTTTGTACGTCGGAAGAGTTTTGTACGCGTACAAAACGATAGTACGTTACGTACTGTACTGTACGTCATATTTTGTAGGTACGTCTACCCATCCCTGGATGGGAGAGGATAAAATATGAGTGCCGTAGGTAAGTAGGCCTACCTATCACGATAAGGCAATACATAATGGATAAGTAGCAAGTTGGCAACCAGAGAGAGACGTAGGATGAAGAGACAAACAGATTGGTTTGGCCCCTCCACTTTTTTGTATCACCTTTACTCCTGCCATCTTTCGGGAAACTTCAGGTTAATAAACACCGTCGGTCAAGTTGGCCTCTCCGCCTCTTCATGAATACTCGAACACACAAACGAAACTTTCTTGCTCCGTTTCTGCAAAATGTGCTCTCATTTGGGCGCATGTGTTCTGTGACGTGACGTCTCCGAGCTGTTGATGTCTTGTGGGTGAAGGAGAACCATGACTTTGAGCCAACGGAATGATATCTGACGGCCAAATTTGGTGAAAGATCGGCAAAAATGCAGCAGAAATTGGTGATCAAAAATGTCAATTTTGAATTCATGGCCAGCCAAATTGGACGTGAATCAGGGTTGGGCATAGGGGGGGGGTAGGGGGGGGGGGTTACTGGTTACCCCCCCTGGCCTTCGGCCGAGGTTCCCCCCCCCCCAGCCTTTTCCGACGGAATCCTTGGCCTTCTTGGTGTGTGCCCTGCACACATCAGGAACATGGGCGCAAATCACGGGGGGGGGGTTCACCCCCCCCCCCCAGAATTCGGTCAGTGGAATTCTGGAGGGGGTGGGGCCCTTTTGCCAACCCCACAGAGGGCCCCTGCCTCAGCCCTTATTTTCCCCTTCTGGGGCCCTTCGAACGCCAGGGAATCAATCCAGCTCCAGCTTTCAACACAAAAACCTCATATCCAAAAAACTACAAAAAACACAAGACTAAAAAAGGAAAGTAAAAGTGAGTGCCAACCACCTCCTATGGTAACGCTGTGGTTATGCTCTGCTAGCGAAAAAATTTTACTTCTGAAATTCTAGTGGATTTGGGTCCTCTGCCAACCCCACAGAGGGCCCCTGCCTCAGCCCTTATTGTAATTAACCCCTCTGGGGCCCTTAGGACGCCAGGGAATCAATCCAGCTAGCTTTCTGGGGCCCTAAGAACACCAGGGAATCAATCCAGCTCCAGCTTTCAATACAAAAACCTCATATCCAAAAAACCTGCAAAACACAACAGACTTGTGGGGAAGTAAAAGCGAGTGCCAACCACCTGCTAATATGGTAACGCCGTGTAGGTAATGCTATGATAATGAATAAATTTTATTCATGCATGGAATTCTGGTAGATTTGGGCCCTCTTGCCATCCCCAGAAAGGGCCCATGCGTCGAGCACAAATTAATCCCCTCTGGGGCCCCTAGACCGCAAGGGAATCAATCCAGCTCCAGCTTTCAGAAAACTTCCATTTCTAAAAAAAAAACAAAAAAAAATACACAGCAGATTTTAATGGAAAAGAAAAATAAATGCCGGCCTCATTCCTAAAATGTGAAAAGCAAAGTCATCATTTGACCGCATTTTAATGATATTGTAACGAACAATTTGAATTAGTGAAATTATGGGAGGTTGGGCCCTCTTGCCAACCCCACAGAGCGCCCCTGCCGCCGACCCAAAAAAAACCGCTCTTGTGCCCCGAAAAAGCGAGGGAATCAATCCAGATCATGACCTTCCAGCCACTCTTAAAAAACCCTCATTTCCAAAAAAAACAAGTCTGTCCAGTGGAAAAGAAAAAAAATGAACGCCAAAGCACCTGCAATGGCAGCAGCCTGAATCTACATATATGGGAGAAGAGAAGCAGCATTATTTGTACAATTTTAATGACACCGTATGTATGAGCCTGACCACCCAGCCCTGGCCATAATGGTGCCCAAAATAGCCAAAAACCGGCCCAAAATGCATGTTGAAATTCCTGAAAGTTATCACACCTCTGTGGTACTCCCAGACACCATGCTTGGCTCTGCAACTCTGCAAGGCTCTGTCCCTTGGCATCCCACTTGAGCCAAGAACTCCGCCCCAGACCCCGCGTGCCCCCGACTTTGTTTCACAATTTAGTTTTACAATTTAACTGCTCCTCTTGACCTTTTGTTGGAGGCATACCCATCGCTTTTGTTTTTGCATCTGCTTTCGTGAATTTCAGAAAATGTCTCTTGCACACACACATTTCCATTTGGAAAATCAGGCTTTCGTGCATAGGCCTGTTGCAGATGGGCCTCAAATTTGCAAAACCATAAAAGTGCGCCCATCGTTTCAAGGCTCATTTGGGTCCCAAAAATTTGAAAGAAACATCATCAATTTTGGACCCCAAATGAACACTCTAATTTCAAAATTTCTTCAGCTTCTGGGGGACTCCGTCCCCCAGACCCCCTGCCAGGGCTCTGCCCCTTGGATCCCCGCTGGGGCGCTGCCCCAGACCCCGTGGCGGGCTTCATCAAATGGACCCCTATTTCCGAGAAAAAGGGCCCCTGAGGCAGCTAACCCCCCCCCCACATCTCAAGAGGGATTTGCGCCCCTGATCAGGAAGGACTTCAATGGCAACATTCTGTTCCTTTTGTACCTAGGGTACTTCCTTTTTGATTCCCCTGCCGGAAAAAGGCCAGGAAGGGGGGGGGTAACCTCGGCCTTTGGCTTTTTCCAAAGGGACCTTTGGCCAAAGTCCTCGTGTGTCCTGCACACACCAGGAAGGACTTCAATAGCAACGTTCTGTTTCTTTTGTAATTCCTGTTTTGATTCCCCTGCCGGAAAAAGGCTACGGGGTAACCTCGACCTTCGGCTGATGTTACCCCCTCCCTAGCCTTTTTCCGAGGGGACCCTTGGCCAAGGTCCCGATGTCCTGGTGTGTGCCCTGCACACCCCAGGACTTCAATAGCAACATTCTGTTTCTTTTGTAAGTACTTTCTGTTTTGATTTACAGAAAATGGTAAAATGAAAAAAAAAGGGTGTGACTAAAACGCTGAACCTGCTTGTCATGCTGGAAACCTGCTTGTCCTGCTGGTAATGGTCAAATGGGTTTGGTTATTGTTAAATTAGGCTATCCTAACCTAAATTAACCAAACCAAACCTTGCCTAACCCTAACCTAACCCTGCAAGACCTTACCAGCAGGACAAGCAGGTTCAGCGTTTTAGTCACTTCCGAAAAAAAAACTCATCCAGAAAGTCGTGTATGACAGTTACTTGCTTGCTCCATCAATTGCGACTGCAAACCCTCCAGGATAAGAAAGAGGACATGAAATGTCGTAAAATGGCATCTGAGGACCCCTAATTTTTGCAAAAAAGCTTCAGCTTTTGGGGGACGCTTCCCCCAAACCCCCTGCCGGGGGCACTGCCCCCTGGATGTTCACGAAAATGAAAATGTGCTCGTGGCTCAGTGGCGAAGAGCTCTGCCTGCTAATCGCAAGATTCGTAAGGTCGTGTGTTCGAGACTCGTTTGAATTATTTTTATTCAAACCCAGGCGTCATGGCCATCTCTCGGGGAACTTGAGTACTTCGTATTTACAATCTCTGTTGGCGACCCTGGCTGGCAAAGTGTCACGAAACGGAAACTGAAACTGGTGTACGGTTTTCGAGGTGTTCCCCCGGGGCTTCTTTTCGCCCACATCAACCCATTCATACCCACTTTGCGCCTTGCACACATACTCATCACACACTGGCGCCATTCATACCAATCATTCACCATCCCTACACTGGTTTTCGGTACCCCTGTGTGTGTATGTGGCTTTTTTTTATTTATTTTTTAAAATTTTTAAAAACTGGGGACGGAGTCCCCCCACCGACACCACCGTGGGACAAAGTCCAGTGTCAAGAATTAAAAACAACCAATGCCGTCGGAGAGATGCAAACAAATTTGTGGTGCATGTCACCACCAATGCAGTCTTGCAGTCAACAGCCATTTTGGCCAAAAATTGCATCACATTCCGATAGTGCAGTGGACAAAACGCCAGTTTTAGAATAATGATGCATGGCGTATGAATAACTCAAGCAAAATAAATAGGCCCACAGAGGTCAGGCAGGTCAAAAGGACAAAAACAAACACATTAAAATAAATAAATGGTGGGCAACGAACCACGCACAAGTTTCGAAAATGATGCCAGGAATTCCAGTATCAGAATGGAGCAGATCAGGCAATACTCCACAAATTGATGCCAAGCCAACAGGCAGTGTTAAAAAAGTCAATATGGGATGAAATTGCCCTAACAGTAAATTGATGGAAGAATAGACGAAAGCGGGGAAGAAAAATTAGAAAGACACCAAGAACCGCCATAGCCTACCTAGTGGTTCTTGTCGGGTGCGTCTAAAACGCTGAACACTGGACACTGGACAGAACGACTAAAACACTGAACGAGGCACTGGACACTGGACGAGTCAGGGGTCTCCAAATTTGTCACTTTCGCAATTCTGATTGCACAGAAATGCACATGGGACATTTGGCACTGGACAGGGTGTTGACAGAGGAAACATGCACTGGACAGGGTGTCAACCTGGAAAAGACACACTGGACAGGGTGTTAACATAGAAAACACGCACTGTACAGTGCGTGTTTTCAGTGTTAACACCTTGTCCAGTACGTGTTTTCACTGTTAACACCCTGTCCAGTGCATGTTTTCACTGTTAACACCATGTCCAGTGAGTGTTTTCTATGTTGACACCCTGTCCAGTGTGTCTTTTTCCATGTTAACACCCTGTCCAGTGCGTGTTTCCTATGTTAACACCCTGTCCAGTGTGTCTTTCCATGTTGACGCCCTGTCCAGTGCGTGTTTTCTATGTTAACACCCTGTCCAGTGTGTCTTTTCCATGTTAACACCCTGTCCAGTGTGTCTTTTCAAGGTTGACACCCTGTCCAGTGCGTGTTTCCTGTGTCAACACCCTGTCCAGTGTGTCTTTTCCATGTTGACGACCTGTCCAGTGCGTGTTTTTTATGTTGACACCCTGTCCAGTGCATGATTTCTATGTTAAAACCTTTCCAGTGCGTGTTTTCACTGTTAACACCCTGTCCAGTGCATGTTTCCTATGTTAACACCATGTCCAGTGTGTCTTTTCCATGTTGACGCCCTGTCCAGTGCGTGTTTTCTATGTTGACGCCCTGTCCAGTGTGTCTTTTCCATGTTAGCACCCTGTCCAGTGCGTGTTTCCTATGTTAACACCCTGTCCAGTGTGTCTTTTCCATGTTGACACCCTGTCCAGTGCGTGTTTTCTATGTTAACACCCTGTCCAGTGTGTCTTTTCCATGTTAACACCCTGTCCAGTGTGTCTTTTCCATGTTGACACCCTGTCCAGTGCGTGTTTCCTATGTTAACACCCTGTCCAGTGTGTCTTTTGCATGTTGACGACCTGTCCAGTGTGTGTTTTTTATGTTGACACCCTGTCCAGTGCATGATTTCTATGTTAAAACCTTTCCAGTGCGTGTTTTCAGTGTTAACACCTTGTCCAGTACATGTTTTCATTGTTAACACCCTGTCCAGTGCATGTTTTCACTGTTAACACCATGTCCAGTGCATGTTTTCTATGCTAAAAGCCTGTCCAGTGTGTATTTTCCATGTTGTCCAGTGCGTGTTTCCTATGTTAACACACTGTCCAGTGTGTCTTTTCCAGTTGACGCCCTGTCCAGTGTGTGTTTTCTATGTTGACACCCTGTCCAGTGCATGATTTCCATGTTAAAACCCTGTCCAGTGCGTGTTTTCACTATTAACACCCTGTCCAGTGCGTGTTTTCACTGTTAACAGCCCAGTGCATGTTTTCACTGTTAACACCATGTCCACTGCGTGTTTTCTATGTTAACACCCTGTCCAGTGTGTCTTTTCCATGTTGACATCCTGTCCAGTGCGTGTTTTCTATGTTAGCACCCTGTCCAGTGCATGTTTTCTAAGTTAACACCCTGTTCAGTGCGTGTTTTCTGTGCTAACACTGTCCAGTGTGTCTTTTCCATGTTAACACCCTGTCCAGTGTGTCTTTTCCAGGTTGATACCCTGTCCAGTACGTGTTTCCTATGTTAACACCCTGTCCAGTGTGTCTTTTCCATGTTGACGCCCTGTCCAGTGCGTGTTTTCGATGTTGACACCCTGTCCAGTGTGTCTTTTTTTTTTTTTTTTTTTTTTTTTTTAATAATTCTGAGGGGCTCAATTTTTATTTCACACATTGCCCCATTTTTTTTTTTTTTTTTTGAATTTCGTGCACACAAAAAAAATGCATTGTTAAATTCATTAGGTGGGTATGAATACAACCAAAACACCTCAGTCATTTCAAGTGAACAACAGTTACATTCAAGCATATTCAATGTCGTAATTTCAAACAACTCAGTGGTGGCAAACAAATTGTTGGTGTTGTTTAAGTTTGATGTCAGTTTTGAGACGTTTTTAAATTTCCTATGTTATATATTTTATATATTTTTGTTATATTTTTTGTTATATATTTTAAATTTTTTTCTATGTTAACCCCTGTCCAGTGAGTGTTTCATATGTTAACACCCTGTCCAGTGTGTCTTTTCCATGTTGACGCCCTGTCCAGTGCGTGTTTTCTATGTTGACACCCTGTCCAGTGTGTCTTTTCCATGTTAACACCCTGTCCAGTGCGTGTTTCCTATGTTAACACCCTGTCCAGTGTGTCTTTTCCATGTTGACACCCTGTCCAGTGCGTGTTTTCTATGTTGACACCCTGTCCAGTGCATGATTTCTATGTTAAAACCCTGTCCAGTGCGTGTTTTCACGGTTAACACCCTGTCCAGTGTATGTTTTCACTGTTAACACCATGTCCAGTGCGTGTTTTCTATGTTAACACTGTCCAATGTGTCTTTTCCACGCTAACACCCTGTCAAGTGCATGTTTTCTATGTCAACACCCTGTCCAGTGCGTGTTTTCTGTGTTAACACCCTGTCCAGTGCTTGTTTTCTATGGTATTACCCTGTCCAGTGTTTTCCATACGTTCATAGTCTGGTGCGTGTTTTTCATGTTGCGGCGAAATGTCGGGCGGTAAAACGTGGTGTGATGTCCGCGGTGGTCAAACGCCCGGTGGCCAAGTGCTCGGCGGCCAAATATCCCTGGTGAACTATCAAATCTGAGAATGTGAAATTTCGAGATCCCTGACTCGTCCAGTGTTCAGTGTTTTAGTCGTTCCGTCCAGTGTCCAGCGTCCAGTGTTCAGCATTTTAGACGCACCCGTTCTTGTCAACACAACTGCAAAAAGAAACCAGGTCAGCAAAGATGTCATTTGCCTACAAGCCGAATGTCCGAAAACCTGCTTAGACCACAGATAGATTTTCTAGTTTTTGTCCTAACAACATTGTTGAAGTGGTCCTCGGAATAATGGAGCACATCCACAGGAAGGCAGAGGCGATTCCACAGGAAAAGGCTGCTGTGAAAGAACGAGTATCTGTCAATATTTTTAGAAAGAACAGGAGGAACGAAGGTCAAAAACTTGCTTGCTCTGGTGGGGTTGTTATTTGGGGTAAGAATCCATGGTCCATCACCCCATCCTCCACGATCCAGAATACATTGCCTAAATGCAGAAAGACTAGGTATGCAGGACTCTTCACCTCTCAAGAGAGTCCCATCCTAACTCATTTAAAAGGGACGTAACGCTCGCATCAATGCAAAAGTTGCCTGCAACAAATCTTGCAGCTATTCGCTGCACAGCTTCAATTGCTCAACGTAACAACTTTTTGGAAGGGTGACCATGATGAGGTGGAGTATTCTAACTAACAATGACCTAACAGTTGAGAATATAAGATGGTACTTCACTCGTTAGTTGCATAGCTGTAGTTCCTAATGAGGAACTTCAATGATTCGATGCTTTTTGTACAATCTTTCCAATGTGTGGAGCCCAGCTCAATTCGCGAGTAAAATCACTAAAATCAACCCCAAGTATTTTATGGTTTCGGCCTGCACAGGACATTGGATCCTACCTTGTAGTCGTGCAATGCAATCAGGTGACCGGGAAGTTGTAAAAGACTTATTTATGTTCTGTGTTATGTTTATGTTTATCTTATTTTTTTTAATTAATTTGACAATTAATTAATTTTAAAATCATGCAACATAAAAACCAAGGTCAGAGCAATAAAATAAAACAAACAGTAAAAAAGGCACTCACATTATGGTATTTGTAAGATATGCAGCAGTAACGAAATGCAAGGCCCACTCGGTTTGGTAAGATGGTGAAAGCATCAGTTGTGGATAATGACGAAAGCAAGCCACAACACAACGGCCGGGACAAAAAAGCAAAAGCCGTGATAAAAAATCAGAAACAGTGCTAGGTAACATGGAAAGAAGGAAAAGGGAGAAAAAATAACAAATAGTTTTTGAGTGTGTGGCCATTTCAGAGAATAATTTAGAAGGGCGGACTAAGAACCTGACCTAGCCCTAACAATGTTTATTGCCTAAAGTGTGTCTAGTTTTAATGGATTTGAAAAAAGTGGGCGTGGGGACAAAAGCTTCGGGGGATGAAACTTAGCGAGCTAAATGTTGAAGTTTAAGGGCTTGTCCAGCAAGCCCCTGGAATTTAACATGGGACAGAGAGATAACATCTTTTGGAAATTTTAATCGATTCCAGAGAAACAAAGTCCTAACAAATGGAGAGAAACGCTCAACATTCCTTGATGTAACAGGTATTTGAAAGGAGGACACATCGCTGGAACGTAGGTACCTAGCGAATTCAAAACAGGCACTATTTTCCATGCACATTCTGCCCACCCACAAGTTTGTTTAGTATCGAGTGGAAAACTGAGAGGCAATGTAGCTGTCTTCGGTAGTCCAAGGAGTCCCACCCCAATTCAGAAATCATTTCAGAAACACTCTCATCCATGCCATCAAATCTACCCAAGACAAATCGTGCACCCTTGCGTTGAATGGCTTCCAACTGATCAATTCGGGAATTGGGAAAGTGATAAGGATCCCAGACAGCACTTGCATATTCAATTTGATCGAACGGTTGAGAAATAGAGTATGGTTTTTAACTTTTCTACTGGATGCAGAGTAATTCCGGATTAGAAAGCTAAGCTGAGTGCGTGCGCGACGCACGATATCATCAATGTGCATTCCCCAGGAAAGGTTTTTGGTGAAGTGCAAACCAAGGTAGGTATTTCACACAGTCTGGCCTGGAAAGAGAGGAATCATTGTTCATATATTCAAATGTAACAGGTGACTTCCTTGTACTAAAGGTCATAACCACAGTTTTGGCAATATTTACCTGCATCACATTCATTTCACACCACATTTTAATTTGGAAGAGGTCGTTTTGAAGAACAACACAGTCATCAGCTGACTCTAAGGGAAGGGTAAGCAGAACGTCATCTGCAAAAAGCCTCAGTAGACTTCAGACTTAAATGAAGGTCGTTTATGTACCTATATCAGAAAAGTACCTAACGGCCACAAACAGAGCCTTGAGGGACACCACTGAAAATTTTACGTGGTTCAGACACATGACCCATGAGAGAAACTTTGAAATGCCTATCTGAGACAAAATTGCACACCCACCAGTTAAAAAGATTTTCAGGAATCCCAGGATGGCAAGCTTGGAGATCAAAATTGGAATAGAAACTTATATCAAAAGCTTTAACGAAATCAATGAAACAGCATCAATTTGGCCCATCTTTCCAAGAATATCGGTCATCGGAGATGTCTTGTGTGAAGCAAAATTGGAGAACTTAATCCAGATGTAGGTAGTTAGGTGCTTCACCGATTTTTGCTTTGATCAGCCCAGATTTTTGCTGACCTTACCCCCCCCCTCTAGTTAAGCATGTTGTAGGTTTAGAGAGGGATTTTTTGCAATTACTTATTCGCTCCCCCCTTTTTTCTTCTTCATTTTTA
>JASGXE010007375.1:0-18121 GCA_030068105.1 Sinentomon sp. SZTP_YWyxl | reverse complement strand
GGGGCCCAAAAAAAATCTTTAAATTTAATAATGTACGAATAATGAATGCATCTGCGTCCTGCGTGCCACGCTGACAAAATCGAAAATCGTTCATATTTTTAGAAAATCAATTCAAAACAAAAATCAAAAAGGGCGCCATGAAAAAAATACTTTAAATCTCCAATATAGGTGTACCGACATAATGAATTTTCCTGCGCGGTTTGATTTTTCCGGTTCACCGAAGTTGCATCGACGCCGCAAAAGAAGGTAGGTACCTGGTTCAAAAATGCATAAAACACGTGAAATTTAAATCGATATATTCGAGATTTTTTGTTCAACTTTCGGCAGTTCATAAACGGAAAAATGACTTTGGATGATGGAGTTTTTTGCTTGGATATGTATCGAGTAAAGTGACCCTGAGCCGATAGCAGTCTACCTGCGATTCAAGTAAACCAATACCATTCCATTCCTGGATAATCTAACACTTTTATTTCTAATTGCACGGCGACGGAAAATAGGTTGTGTGGGGTGATTCGCAAAAACGCTCTTTGCAAATTGGGTTTTTGGCAGAGTTCGTTCCTCATGGAGGAAAGTCGCACGCACAAGACCTCAGGACCGCGGCGACAAAGCACAATCTCTCTGTGTTTGGTTCTTCTGGTCATCGTGGCCAAGTGACAACAACCAGATGGCTTGTTGTGAAAATTTTGTTCCTGTGGTGCGAATCACTCTGTGTATGGGTAACCTCTTCAACGGCTTACCAATTTCGTTCTGATCAAACAAATATGAATTTCTCCTTGCATAAGAAGTTTTGGATGCAAGAAAGTTCTTCTTGAAGAAAAGTTCCTGCCAAGTTCAAGTCCCTGTATTGTGTTTGCTTCACTCTGAAATAGAAATCTGGTGACATGGGTAGGTTTCCACCAAAAGTGGCAAAAAAGAACGGCGAGACACAAAATTGGTGGCATTTTTCCAATTGTATTGCGTTTCTCACCATATGGTGGCAGTCGCCACACCAATGTCACAAATAAAGCCACGCTCCTGTACCACATGTGTATACCACACATCTGTACCACATTCCTTCATCTGTACCTCATGGTGTAAATTTGCACCAATTTGGAGCGGTATCTCTTTTCCACTTTTGGTGGAAATCTCCCACCAGCATTGGATTTTACAGCATGCGCCTTTCTGCGCCACTACGTACCAACAATATTGCCAAGATTCTTACGACGATCTTGCGAAATGTGAATTAAAATCATCGCACGTGCAGGTCCGCGCAACTGAGTTTAGTCAGGTGAAAGGGTTAGTTGGATACTCATCCCCGGTATTGATCATGATCATGATCACTCATTTTTTCCACCGAAATCAGAATCAGAAATCAGAATCGGCTCATTTTGAACTTATCGATGAAACCGTGACTTTTCCCGTTCTTTCATTTCTGACCAGAGAAAGATGACGGAGGCATCGGCTGCTAAAGTCCGTGCGGAGCAGGAAATTAAAACAGAAAAATTTGTAATATCAGACATAAAAATCAAAGCAATACAAAGGTAATCATACTGCAGCTGCATGATAGCTCAAGGGCCAGCGAACAAGTTTATGCTCGGAAAACAAGACCGGAACCAATGCGTCTGATGGCGTCCGAGGTGCGCACAGACAGAAAAATTGAAAACACATCAAAAGATTCCGAAGATGTGTTCATGGGAGTGTTGAAATCATGCATGAAGCATTGAATGAAAAAAAAATTATGAATTCGGGTGTTGTATGATCGAGTTTTCCCGCTACACTTTTTTCCCGCATAGGTACATACTTGCTCCCGATCACGCAGGATTCATTGATAAATTCTGATGGATCACAAGGTGCTGCGAAATCGGAACAAGGTTCGTCAACCACAAATTCACCGGCAGCGGTAGCCAGTTTGCACACACACATACATTTAGTGTCAGTTTTCAAATGGTTGCAATGACATCACTGCGTGCATTTCACAACAAAGGCTGTGTTCCAAAATCTACGTATAGATCACGAAATTTGTGGTCTTCATTTTCTGGAATAAGCCATTACGAATGCGGAGGAAATATTGACCTGTAAGTCAGAGCAATATTGGGCCAATATTATCCTTTTTCGGCCAAACATTTCATAAAAAATGTCAACCCAAAAGAACGCAGATTTGTGGGCTGTTATTTCACATTTCTTGTTGGGCACTTGAGACATGCTCAGAGGTATGAGCAAATTGAGCACTTGAGCAGGCATCATTACCGGAAGTTACGAATGCCCTGCAATGCAATGCAGGTCTTTCCCATTAGGTACCAATCTTCAATTGATTTTTGATTTCAATTCAATTCATCAGTTTTGGATTGATTAAAAAACGAGGCAAACAATGCCTTTCGAAGATTCACTTCGCCAGTCAAGCGAAACCAAATAGCTCAGCTTGAAAACGGGTGATAGAGGGATAAGGGGAGCGGCGTATGGGAAATGGGGGGTGGAAGGGGCAGCAATGACCTTGAATGTCCTCCTGAGCATCACAGAACCCCCCCCCCCCATAAGACAAAAAATAACAAAGAAATTGAAAAATGCATGCTATTTGTCTATTTTGTTTCGTATTTTGAAGAAAGGAATGAATGAAAACTGAGGGAATGAATTGGAAGATCATTACCAGGCGAGAAAAACAAAATTACAAAAATATAATGACAATAAAAATGGCATCACGACTCGTCAAACTGAAGACAGAGGAGCACCGAACATAGCTGAAAACTGCGAGTTTAGAAGTGCCGACGTGAGCTGACAACATGCGGTTGCAATGGCTCATTATGAAACCGAAAAATTTCAAAGGCTCAGAGCCTGCGCAGGTGCTTTTGATCACAGGGTGGGCAGAAATAAACGAAGGACTGTATACCAACCTAATCCCACTGTATACGGTGTCTTCCGATATCGTCTGCGAACGCTGCAAAGTGACAACCCAGAGCACAGTACAATCTGCACGGGAGGTGTTTGTGTCCTTCTCGGCCATTTAACTGAAATATTTTAGGTTGAAATGTTTTTGAACTGGCGTTTGGTTCATAAATGCTTGAATGCATTCATTCATGATTGGGTTTTGCCCATCATTTGGGTACACCAAATCATCAGAAAACAGATGGCTAAAATACTCACAAGAAGAGCACCTAAAATCTGCTACCGGTGTTCTCTCGCACTCGAAATTATCAACATTTGTGTCAGCAGAGCCCAAGAAAGCAAGCTTTGTGACATGTTTTCGGTTTCCGCCACTTCGTTTCGTGTGCAGTGTCCGGTTTCGATCTGAACAGCGGCAGCAGCCGTGCTCGCGGGATTCCGGTAACTTTCGGAAATTGAATGCGCCCTAATGATTTTCTGTCGTCTGCTCCAAAGCGATTATGCGCAGTTGCGATCTGCTCGCAACATGTGATGCGTGCGAGTCAAGAGTTTTGAGTTTAAACACGTGTCCGCACGTGTCTCCTTCAATGGCAACTCCTTTGTTTTTCATTCCACCTCATTGCCATCCCGTAAACAGACAGATACAGACCCCTTTTCTGATGACAAAAGCATATTTTATATTTCTTGTAACCCATTCCCAGTTTTCAAAAAGCAACGCGAAACAATCCCCAAATGTCATCATTTCTGAAGAGCCAAAATGCCTGTTTTGGCTGCATCTCGATCTCTGGAGTAAAATTAAAATCGCATGCAAGGTGATTGTTTGGATGGCTTTAACAAGCCGCTGCTCTCGTGCTGATTTGCTTGCGCCGCTCTGCTCATCGCCTGTTTTGGAAAAAGTGTCGTCTGCTACGAGTCGTCTGCTACGGATATTCTCCCATCATTTGTGGATGCTTTCGAAAACTGAAAAATTTATAATTTTCAGCTGCCGATGAATGAAGGGGAGGTTTGCAAAGAGAGTTTTGAGCTCGTTTGGGTGAAATATATTATTCTTAAGATGTTTCTCTTTGATTTATTTGAAGAAAAAGTGAGCAGATCGCAACTGCGCACAATCGCTTTTGAGCAGGCGACAGAAAATCATTGGGGCGCATTCAAATTTCTAAACAAAGGTGAAATGGGACAACTTCAAGATGAATTCGAGCCCAAAACAAAGTGGTGCCAAGACCACACTTCAACGTGCTTGGGTCACTTTATGGTACAGGCTGAAGACGTGATTTTTGTGGGACATTGAATATCGTCTTCCATTTTTGCGGGAACATGTGGACGTTCCTGGACGTTCCTGCACCGAAGGATCCCCGTGGACCTGGTGCGGCTGTCCTAATGATCATGAAACAGATCTTGACGAATGATGATTGGCTAGTGCTGTGAAACTTTTAGAAACACAGCATATTCCATTTGACGGGGTAATAGGCATTGCCGTATCCCAATCTCCCGAAAATCCTGAAAATCCAACGAGCGAATGAAACAAAAACAAATGAAACAAAAAAACAAAAAAAAACAAATGGTCATAACGATTCAGAAGAAATATTGTGTCTTCGAACTGCTGTAAACGGCCGTGCGCTCCACGCTGTATTTGCTCAAGTGTTCATTGGAACAGAGCAGCTATCAATCAACCAATCAACTGCTGGTCATCTGATCAATTGCCATCAGGTCATACTTTGGACGGCCAGGACTCAGATAACCCTGCTTTCGTGACAATTACATGGTCGGATGAAAAATCATGATTTTTGTGTGCCGAAATGGCCACTTCCCAGGACGTTTCAGGCGACGGATGCATGAACCTCTGCATGCTATGGTGCAGAGTTGGAAATGTTCGAAGATCTCCAGCATAACCATATGTGCTTGATTTCATCCAACGTTTTCTGCATTCACAAATTTCTGTTTATTCTGCCAATCGATTCGCCTTTTCAACATCCTTACTGAATACTGACCCGGGCGGGATTTTTGTGGCTTGTAGCCTGCTGCTTTTTCTTGCAATTTATTTTTAGCAGGTTTTTTTATTGGCACATCTGTTGCAATTTTATTTTCTATCATTTTTTACAGTTCATGGCTTGTCAGAAGCCAGAACAATCTGAAAATGTGCCAAACTTCACACCGGGCCTGCAACCAGCGTGTCGTGAGCATCCGCAACTGAGAAATGACCTCTGCCTGATTGTGGCCAGATGCCGCGGGAGTTTGTCGTTTGTCATATTTTCCCCCTGATGCCACAGAGCACCCGATTGTGATGCGGCATTTTACCACCATGACGCCAGCTGCTCAGTGTCAAAAATGCTCGCAGATGACATAGAATCAGCCAGAATGTACGGAAACTATTGAAAATAATAGCTGCATTGTTTCCGGAAGATAATATCATCAGGGATTCATTGGGGAACGGTTTGCAGTACGGTCGCGTCCGGGTCGTCCTAGATGAGCACGAACGGTAAATCAAATCTCGACAGGGCAACTCACGTCGCACCACGTGTGTGCGGTGCAAAATTACCGATGGATATTGCTTATGCTGTCGCTGTGCTCACAGGAGCATCACTTGCCAGAAACAGAAATCAACAGCTAAACTGAGACAACAATACACCCACGCATCATTTCCCATCTGTCGCCTACCCACGCATGCACGCCCCCCTCTGTCGCCTCCTCCCAGAGAAAGAGAGCAGGGCGCATTCGACTCCTGTCTCCGGTTGTGTCGTCTGCTAGAGACAAAAATGAGGGTGGATTCCAAAGGAAGGATGGATGGAGCTGACGACTCCGGCTTCCATAAATCTGGAAAATCAGATGATGGCACGCTCGCTCGCTCACTGTCTCCATTCTCTGCGGCAAGGCTTCAGCTGTTCCCCAGGTCAATTTCAGCATGCGCCTGCTGCGAGCCGCGTCAAATTTATTGCCCTTCGAATTATGTATTGTTCGTCGCTGTTATTCCGTAATTGTAAAAGTGTCGCGCGTATTACGGACCCACACCTACACCCCCGCACGTCAATTTCAAAGTGTTCCTTTATTTGCGCCAGAGCATTATCCGTTCCTGTAGTATTTGAAATTAAAAATTGTAACTTTGTACATTCGGATATTTGGGCGCTCAGCGCTCTGTAACGTTTTTGTGCGCCACACATTTGGGTCCCACCCCATTCATGCCGAAAATAGGAATGAAAAACAATGAACAAAAGGCGGCATTATTTGAATCTCCCACCCACTCTAAAATTGATCTCGTGTGGCAGTTACAGCCTGAAAGATGTACCAACCAATATTTTTCGGAAGAAATGCGGCCAAAAGCACGATACCAAACGCATACATTGTAACTTTGTCAATCACAGTAAAGGTTACCTTTTTGTAGCCAATCCCTGAAATTCAACAAGGCGACATTTCTCTGATCATGAACATTTCACATCCCACGCATTTCTAAACGCGACCTCTCTTGTGGAACAATTTCAGGCCAACAGATGCGGTCTGGTCTTCGGACAAAAAGACGTTTTCTTCAATTTCCACGAAAAATTCTACCTGCGACCTTGTTCCCCATTGTCGCTCCTTCTCTGTTTGGACCATAGAACCATTTTAGAACTTTGTAGAGTAAGGAGTTTTTATACTGTGTAGAGTTGGAGATTTTGTACTCTATTGGCTTGGACTCAGTGGCAAAATTCAGCAAGTGGAAGCATCCTTTGCAACCATATATGGAAGAGGAGTAGAGCTGTGCATAGAAAAAAAAATTTCAAAACACAAATCTGCAAGGTAAACCCTCACAGTCAGCAGCTGCGTTTGGTACAATCAACTTTCGGGACGCCAGTTTACAAACCTTGCCGCGACTTCAGATGGCAGGCCGGGGCCCCAACCGAGCATTGTTTTTTTCGTTGAGGGGACAGGGTCAGGTTCAGTTGGCTTTATGTAAGAAAAATATTTTTTCTCTCTTGCGAAAACAGGGCCCAATCCAGCATTCTTGCCCAAAACGTTCTATGCCATCTAAAGTCGCGGCAGGGTTTCCGGGACATTATTTTCGTTTTGCCTTTACTTTTTTTCTAAATTAAAACCAACCAAACTTGACCAAACCTCCTACCCTCACCGCCTGTTGCTTGCTGTCAACCTACTGCTCTATATCCGCCTATCAGGCCTGGAAAATGTCCCCGAGGTTGGCGTATCCACATGTGGCTGCGTATTGTAAAGTTCAACCGTTTCGACAAGCCAAGTTGAAAATATGTTACCGCACACTCTTGCTTGAAGGAAGGGTTGAAAGGGGTGAGGGCATCAGAGGGGCGAGGGCATCGTGTTGCGCGTGGTGGCTGATGGCTTTCGAGCGGAGAAGAGTTATTGCCGCCAGCAGTGCAAAGGTGTTAGCTGGAAAACGAAAATAAATATAAAATTTCCGAAAACACAAAGAGACTTTTGGAAATATCTTCAAAAAAAAACGACAGATGTGTCCAGACTATGACAGCTAGATGAGGATGTAACCGGAGGCGCGTGCCACTTGGAAGCAGATGAAGACCCTCCAACCAGTCCCTCCGCTTTTCCCACTCCAACTACCCCTCTGAAGAACACAAGGGGTGCATGTGGTAAACAATGAGTCTATACAATAAGATACACGTGTTCGACTGACACGCATGGAATATTAAATGTCAGATGGATTATGCTGAAGTTTAGCGGGGGTGGACGGGGAATTGGGGGCTCTGGTGGTCTGGGCAGATTCACCCCTTCACTCAACCCCTTTCCTTTCTGTGTTCAGACTATCGCAAAGCTGTTTTCCAGGAATCTGGAGAAAGACTTTCCAGCATCGCGAGGAAGAGGTTGTTGGAGTTAACTGCAAAGCGGTGGCGGAAGCGAAAGTGGGGTGGTTTGGAGTGAACTTCAAAGGGGTTGCTGATCCGAAAGTGGAGTGGTTATGGTGTGGTTGGGAATTATCGTATGCAATGAGAATGAAAGCAGATAGACCATGCTTCCCGTGATCTCAGACAAAAAGAAAACAAATGACTATATTGAGCAGCATAGACCATAACCACATCAGAGGATGCTGCACGGTGTCGAAAGCTTTATTCAAATCTAAAATTTCACGGAAATTGACGGATGCTGTGATTATAGTTGTTCCGGAGGCAGAAAATTATCATCGCAGAGTTAATTTTAGCCTGCCAAAAATATCCCGGTTGAATTTTGCATGCCACAGCATTCTTTTCATTTATAATCCATCTTTCAATGGATCCACGAAATGGGTGAAAAAAAGTCTCGTCGTGATCGTCGCAATGAAGAGTCTTCCTTTCGAAGGACTTGAATTTTCTGGATATTGCCAGATCCGGCAGGAAAAAGGAGGTGGGCATGGGTACATGTCATTGGCTCCAAAATTGAAAGACACGTTGAAGATTTTATTGATCTCACGATGTGCCCAACCGAAAACCTTTGGGGCAAGCCGGGCAAGCGTTGACGAAATTTCATATCTGTGGCAGCAGGAGACTGACCGTACATCCAGGCACATCTGGAAAAGACCATGAAAACAATGGGCCCGAAAATGTTAATACACACATGAATGGTAAGTGGATGAACATCACCATTGCTCGCTGAAAGGGCAGCCTTTTCAGTTCGTCCTTTTTCCGCAGGGATGCGAGCAGCGAACGGGACGTTTCGTCCGACTTTTTAGTTCAGAGATGGCAGACATGGTGACGTATGGCTTGAGCAAATGGGAGAACAAGGATGACGCAAGTCTCGAAGAGAGCGCAGGTGGGGCCACTCATCTTGTGGTTTTGATAGCTTCACCAGGGCCCGCAGAGGAGATCTCTCAGGAGGAGGGGGTCACAGAGGAGACTATGGTTTGGGAGTTTTGGGGTCTGGGAGTTTGAAACACAATAAATGGCCCATCTTTTTCCTCGTCTTTGTCATGAGCGGAAAGAAATCCCTCTCACACGCAGCGCGCAGGCAAGGTAAATATTGAGATATAGGCCCACAAACAAAGAACAAAGGAGGCATGCTGAATAAATGGCCCAACATGGACGAGAGAAGTATTCTGGAGGCCTGAGCCCGAGGAGCAATAACCAAGGCGGGCCAGAAACATCCAATCAGATTTTTGAACAACAAACATTTGTCTGCTCATTCATTGCTTTGCTCTGCGCATCTCTTCCCCTCTCTCTCCTCTCCGGTTTCATCTCCGGTTAAATTTCTGGTTTGTTTTTTCATCTTTCGTATTTTGATGGCTATTATGATTATCCCAGTCCTTTCGTGTGTGTCTCTCTCTCTCTCCTCTACCTGGTCGACTGTTTAATTTTAAATTTAAATGGATGTCATCACAGTACCACTGACAATGGATAAGAACGACCCATGAGAAGGCAGATATGAAAAGTACAGGGTGGACATGACATGCTTTTGACGCTCTCATCCGTTCGAGAATCCACAATATTTTTCCCATTCCGTGAGTCTAAAGATTTTCTATGGACACGAGAATGTCAGCGATTTTTTTTTGGGAAAACAAAATTCAGAGAATTTGATTTTCTCTGAGCAGCGAGAATGTTGGAAGAGGATTTGATTTTCTCTGAGCACGGAAACGTCAGAGAATTTGATTTTCTCTGAGCACGGATTGGCAGAGAATTTGATTTTCTCTGAGCACGGAAATGGCAGGGAATTTGATTTTCTCTGAGCACGGAAATGGCAGAGAATTTGATTTTCTCTGAGCACGGAAATGTCAGAGGATTTGATTTTCTCTGAGCACGGAAATGTCAGAGGATTTGATTTTCTCTGAGCACGGAAATGGCAGAGAATTTGATTTTCTCTGAGCACGGAAATGTCAGAGGATTTGATTTTCTCTGAGCACGGAAATGGCAGAGAATTTGATTTTCTCTGAGCACGGAAATGTCAGAGGATTTGATTTTCTCTGAGCACGGAAATGTCAGAGGATTTGATTTTCTCTGAGCACGGAAATGTCAGAGGATTTCATTTTCTCTGAGCACGGAAATGGCAGAGAATTTGATTTTCTCTGAGCACGGAAATGTCAGAGGATTTGATTTTCTCTGAGCACGGAAATGGCAGAGAATTTGATTTTCTCTGAGCACGGAAATGTCAGAGGATTTGATTTTCTCTGAGCACGGAAATGTCAGACGATTTGATTTTCTCTGAGCACGGAAATGGCAGAGAATTTGATTTTCTCTGAGCACGGAAATGTCAGAGGATTTGATTTTCTCTGAGCACGGAAATGGCAGAGAATTTGATTTTCTCTGACCACGGAAATGTCAGAGGATTTGATTTTCTCTGAGCAGTGATAATGGGATTGAATTTGATTTTTCTCTCAACATGCAGTCAGGAAGAGAATTTGATCTTTTCCGAATTATTTCGGGAATGTTTCAGAATTTCATTTCCTCTGAACGCGGAAATGTAAGATAATTTGATTCCCTCAAAAAGCGCCGGCAAGCCTGTCCGCATGCGAAGCTTGAATGCCTGATCAGATCAGTTCGGTTCGCAACTTGGTCAGAAAGGTATTCTCAACCAACCATGTACCTACCCACAAACCAACCAACACAATTTTGGCTTTGATCACAGCCGGGCAAGGATATAATTTTTCTGACAGATATGCCATGCCATCAGCAGCGATGGGAAGGATGTTGTGGATGTGGGCTATAATCAAAATCAAAAGAAGAGGAAAATAATATTCAAAAAACAAAAGTATTTTCGAACATACCGAGAGAGGAGGCAATAAAGATGGTTCATTAGAGACTCCCGTTGACAGCTTATCAAGGCACACACAAACGCTCATTTGATGACTGTCGCACAGGTTTTCTATTGGCCAAGTTTTCTGTCCTCACATATCCCTATACCATGCTGTCTCTCAGTCATTATTTAACCCCAAAACATTCTTGCCAGCACGCATACGCATGAATATCCATAATTATCTTTGTTGAAATATTCCATTCTACAGTTCCTTGCAAAATGATGTTTCCACGATGGTGTCCCTTTCGGTGAAATTCGTCAAGCAAGACGCAGTTCCAGGACTGTTGCAAGGATCCACACAATTCGGTCGACAGTTCCGCTTTTTACAGTCATGTGGCACAATTTCGCGGAGCACAATTTAAAAAATGTCTGGCAAATCAATTAGGTACTATTGTTGACTTCACTATCACACACTCTTCGCCTAGGTATTTCGACAAAAAATTTTAAACGAAACGGGAGATGATCCAAACAATTTTGGGAGCTGCGATACTATTGCTGGGTGGAACGCCCTTTCTGGCATTTTGAAATTAGATTTTTATTGTTGAGAATAGTTGGAATTTTCACACCAACGTGTGTTTCTGTCAGCATTGAGACGAGGCAGCTTTTGATGATGAATTGGCTCTGAAAAATCCGTCTGATGAATTGGCTCCATAATGAATTGAACCTGCAATTGTAGGTTCAATTCATTGTGGAGCCAATTCATCAGACGGATGCATCTTTCAATGCAACAACGGAAAAGAAGTAAAATGCTGTGCATGGAAATAAAATTTTCACAACACAAATCTGTCGATTATTGAATTGTGGATATTGGGTTAACACATACGGGTCATTTGCAATGGGGAAAACGTCCGAATGTCTCCGCGTGTGGAAAGAATCTGTTGGTTCCTGTTTTGAGGAGCCATTTCCGGGTCCAAGATGAGTCGGAGGTGGCCCGACGAGTTGGATTGCTATTGGAGCTGATTTCCTGCCGAGATTTATTGTATTAATTTGCAACGACCTGTAAGCATGCATACGCAATAAAATTATTCATACTCGTCCTGCGGTACGCATCTTTTCTGTCCCCCTCCCCCCAATTACGTTCGGGGGACCATGCCCCCGTCCACTTGTGGACGCCTCCTCGTTAACAATCAGGATGAAACAAAAAGCTGCCCCTCGTAAATCGTGTCCTCAATGATTCTCTTTCCTTTTTGGAGTCGTTTGGAGTCGTCAGCTGCGTCTGCGAGCGTTGAGAGTTGGTTGTCACCGTTCCGAGCTCCGAGGAGTCCATTTTTGTCATGCTGAAAAAATTTTTGCTTTTGTTTTTATCCGAGATCTTGGGGATTCGAGGATCCGAGCTCACGGGGATCGACTGCGCGCAAGATTCCAATGATCGTTCAGACCAGCGGCGAGATGCGCATAGGATCGGCTGCAAGTCCACAGAGGCCCGACCAACCTCCTCCATGTTGGCTGTCATCACGTGCATGTGAGGACCCAAGATGAAAATAATTCACCTTTTATGAACCGGATCATGTGTTGGTTTCAGCCACTCCACTCTCTTGAGTTTCAGCATGTACGCACATTCCTAAACAAGATATGGCAGCCTATTATAAGGGGTCAGTTTTCCTATGAGCCATCAAATATTATCAATTGTTCAGGCCCACTCCTCATGCCGATGCCGTTGACGCAGGATGCAAGAATTCCAGACGCACATTGGAGAGTGGGAGAAGTACAAAAATGACATCTTTCTCCCGCAAAACCTCGCGGCAGTTGGCGGACTGGCCACGCATAACACTGAACTGAAACCTGTCGAGTTTTGACAGTGAAATGTCTGGCCACGCATCAAACTGAACTGAAACCGTGTCGAGTTTTGACAGTGATATGTCTCCAATTCGGTTGATTTTCATCTTGAAGTGTGCCACTGCCACTTAATGATGGGTTTCAAAGGAGCATTCAAAAATCGTTGGTTAATCTGTCGGAGTCCTGAAGGTTTCCGAATGCACAACTTGTGCAATGACATCAAAAATCACCACAATCTCATTTCCACTGCACTGCGCTGTACACGATTCAAAACGTCCCTTCCGACGCGATACACATTCGTACCATCATTGCACCACCCCACCCATGCACCGCCTCCCTCTTCTGCCCACTCGTCTTTCAAGCCTTGCTGCTAGCTTCCTTCTATACTGCAGTCTCTCTTGCCATGCCTCACATTTTCACCATGCCCTGATGTGCAATGCCTGATGGAATAGAAAGAAGTCTTGCTGCATCTGCCTCACTGGGACAAACTGGCATGATCATGATGCCGTTGCGGCTTCTATGGTCACCCACCGAGGCAAGACTGCTGGACATGGCTGCGTGCGATGACAAGGGATGATTTTGTCCCAAAACGTCCAAATAGAAAAAATGGGTTATGTCATTTATAAGGGGGGACACTATTGCACAGTCGCAGGGAAACGTTTTTGCAAAAAAGCTGTACTTGCCGTGCAATTGTGTCCCCCCTTTGGATTCTGCAGACGGTACCTACAGGTAGTGTGGCTTTTTGTGTCGTGCGTGCAAGGTTGTATTCTCCTCAAACGTTCCAAAAAAAAATGGTTTGTATTTTACGTTGCTATACTTGCCTGCAGTTATCTTTTTCAAATTATCTGTATTCCTGTAATTGCCCCCTGGGCTGAGCGAAATCATGGGGGTTTTTTAGTCGCTAATAAGAGATCGCGCAAGGGAGATCCTTAGATTTCAGGTTGGTCAGATCTGGATTACAGGTCCAGGTTGTTTTAATTGCGGGCTGAGCAAATCATGGGGTTTAGTCGCTTAATAAGAGATCGCGCAGGGAGATCAGATCAGGTTGGTCAGATTGGATACAGGTCCAGGTTGTTTTAAGTAAAAAGGTACACTTCACAGAGAACCCTAACCTGACCTAACCTAACCTAACCCAACCTAACCTAACCTAACGACCTAACTGAACCTAACCCAACTTAACTTAACCTATGCAAAGCGCCAAACCTATCCCAACCGACTACCCACCCTCCAGGGAAATAATGCACACCCTGTGCCGTATGCTGGTGCCAAAGGGGGGACACAATTGCACGGCTAAGGGTACAGCGTTTTTCTGAAAATGTTTCCCTGTTGCCGTGCAATTGTGTCCCCCCCGTATAAATGACTTAACCCGAAAAAATTAACTTTTCAACAGTGACGAAAATTTAAACTGATTTGGAGCATGACCTGGAATCCATGACTGGCAAAATGGCAATCATGGATTCCAGGATAAATTGGTATTTGTTTCGACCGCGGTTGAATCCAGGAATCTTCCAAGGTGCGCGTGTCTGGTCTGCAGGCATGCATGGTGTGATGGACATCGGATAGGCGGAGGTACCTGTTGATCATGATGATGGTCATCCAAAAGAAAGAGAAAGAAATATGACCGAGATGACCACCGGCAGGGACACAGCGCAGGCCTCTCATGCCGTATGGCGAGAAGCACAAGCTCAGAGTTGCACTCGCAATCTTCGATCACAATTTAGTTTTTGTATATGCGCCCCTTCCCTCCTCACATACACCTCTCACCTCTTCCTCAGCTTGCGCAGCAAGACTTGCAGGGTGGGTCATGCCCATACCGTGGTGACCAAAATGAAGTGACAAAAATTTATTATGGTACTTTATTGCACCATACGTTTTCGTTTTTTCCGAAGATGGCCACACATGGTGTCATTGGCAGGTAAAAGCCTATGGGAGTCCCGAGGCTTTTTACCGTCGTTGCATGGGAGGAATTTTAACCTGAAGATGTTGCCTCCAGGTTCTCACAGGTCAATATTGCGTGTTCAACTGCATTGTCTGGTCAATCGTAATTAAATTCTCAGTTGATGTGAACTGTCCAGCATCTGCCCCGCAAGGTTATTTTCACTCGCTGGACGTCTACCATCCGGAGAACATAGTTCATCAAAACCTGCTTTCCTGCAAAGCATAGCCTGCACAACGCTTGAAAAAAACATCCTCACCGGGATTTGAACCCGCGTCCTCCTGATTATCAGGCAACAAGCATGCCACAGAACCGCATTGTGACAGCAGTAGGTATGCATCCCGCTCCCACCACCAACAAACCTGACCGTCATTCCTGACAAAATCGTGACGAAATTGAGGCAGCCGCCTGCCGGGTGCACAACATCACAAGCTCTGCGTGCAACCCTGTATTTCAAGGATAGGTTACACAAACCAGCATTTTGAGGAAGAGTCCGCTTTCTGAAGGCAGAGGGGACAACACCCAATCCAAGCGACAAATCTGAATCACAAATCACGACTGATCTGTCAGCAGCACGATATATCCTTTCTTCCCCAAACGGAGCCCCCAACCCCAATCTCTGCTGGCCATCGACCCCCTTCCACCCGCCGAAAGGGGGACAAATCATCATCATAAATTTCTTATTCATTTCTATAAATCTCCCACTTTTTTCCATTTTATTTTGAACATTTATTTTTCAAGCTATGCGTCAACTTTTTTACCCATTTGTCCAAGCTGTGCAGGTATCTCTCATTCTTGCTGTTCGCTTTTGTTTCATGTGTTCTTCTCTTTGGAGTTATCTTCGCTCACCCATCACAGCACAGTCCCCCAAAGCAGCGTTCCCCATTTGTCTCCACGCCCGATGTGACGTCCTACATCCCACGGTGTGGTCTCGCTGGGGACCCAGCGTGGCACGGACCTCATCCGGAGTTCCAATTTGGAGGCGCCACAACCAGCGGGGTACATGGCAGCTCGCTGGCTCCTGGAACTGCTGCCCATTGCTCAAGTCGTCCCCGCAGGCAGTCTTCCTTGCTGGGTCCCTTGTTTTCTAAGGTAAAAGGGGGACTTATCGCTCCCAATCTCATTGGTGATGAGCAGAGAAATATTGGACAATTATACGCATGATGACCTCCGCAAAGCTAAATGCCGAAAAATGTGGGTAATTCAGTGCAGCATTTGTTTTAATTTCATTTTTAATTCCTATAAATTTACGGCCAACAAAATGTCCAGCATACAAATTAAAAAAGCATCAAAACACATGCAAGGGGAAAATCAATTCATTGGGAAAAACGGAAATGGTTGGGACAACGTGATTTTAATACTCAATAAGTACTTTAATTAATTAAGAACTTAATTTTGTAATTATAATAGTAGGTATAAATAATAAGTAATAAGTACGAAATAATTATTAAAAAAAAGTATTTTAATGAAGTATTCTAATACTTTGATAAGTTTTTGAATCACGTTGGTTGGGAGTTGATCAGCGCAAAATTGCAAAACAAGGACAGTGAAAACAGAAGAATGAAGAACCAAGTCCAATTCCTGAGGTGGCAGAGCATTTGGAAGAGGTGGTAGGCTCCTCAATCGCAACCTCCAGCCACTCCAACCCCAAAACGAGGGGGAAATAACGCGTGTACGTCAACACTCTAAATACGAGATGACCGTTTGGAACATCAATAGAACACCCCTTTTAACACAGGTTTAAAGATGGAAGTGTTTCCATCGGATCATTTTTGAAATATTTTGGTTGGTTTTGCGAACACGATTTTCCGGCTAAAGGGTATTATCGGGGGGAGACATGATCATATTATCCGTTATCATGGATTGTCTCCCGGGACGATCTATTATAGGGAAGCATCATATTATGTCCCCCATTAATTTTATGATTTTCAGACGCCCACAAGTACTGGGTGACACAGTGTGTTGTTGAGGCTTTGTTCAAATATTCTTGAGTGGGTATCAACAGGTAAAATGGGTATTGACGATGCGATGCTCTTTACGCGAAATAGTGTGTTCAGCCGGAATGATACTGATCCGCCGTTTTTGGAAGCATTGCAACGAAGACTTGGTTAGATAATAGGTTGGGGTCGGTTGGGTTAGGTTATGTTGTTGGTTAGGGGTTAGAGGATTGGCCATGTTAGGTTAGGTTAGGTCAGGTTTGGTTCTTGTAGTTGTAATGAAGGCAAGAAATGTGATCGGAGGCAGGAACAAACAGGGTGTTCTTGTTTTTGACATTTCCGGGAATGCCCAATTCACTTTGATTGTTTTCGCGATTGTTAGGTCTTCACAAGTTCCTCGCAGATAGCAGATATCGTCAACTGGCAGCAGACGAAAAACTAACATTACCGTACCTAACCTAACCTAACCCAACCTAACCGAACCAACCTAACCCAACAACCTCGTCGGTGCAATGATCCAAAAACTGGGATAATATCATTCCTCCTGAACACTATTTTTTTGCAATGAACCTATATCTACTGTTTTTTCCACTTTCCCTATATCCCACTTTACTTACTCAAGAATAGTTGACCGGAGTCTGCAATGAACCACTGTGTCATCCAGTACTTGCGAGCGTCTGAAAATCTTATAATTACATGGGGACATAATATTATGCTTCCCTATAATAGATCGTCCCGGGAGACAATCCATGATGACGGAAGCATCATATTATGTCTCCCCCCCCCCCGATAATACTCTTTAGCCGATTTTCCTGCGTCGGAGATTTGGATCACAAATGTGATTTGGAGAACATGGAGTGTTGTGGAGCGCTCATTGCGCGTGTTCCAAATTTGTGACAGGAAAATGGAATTTCAAAAACATATTTCGTTTGCAAAAGTGTTCGGAAAAAAACACTTCCATCTAGGCCTGTGAGCGAAAATGTGTTCAAAAGATGAACCAAACGAAATAAGTGGTTGCCCAACTGGAAACGAGACTCTGGACATGCATGGGTCAGAAAAAAAAAACCATTGGCATTTGCCACTATCTCCAGGATTTTGCGCAATTATGGCGAAGAAGTGGATGAACGCTTCTATTTTCCTGCAGAAAAGATTCCACAGACACCTAACGTTTTTGAGTGATTTGCATTCTTTGGAATATTTCCATCCAATTGCGCTGCGCTGGAAAGCGAATCTGCGACTTTCAGTGCTATATGTTCAAAACCCAAAAACATCTCAGGTTATAGGAGGCCCACATTTTTTCGGGGAACATCAGGATTCCTCAAGCACACATTTACACTCCACTGAGAGCAGGCACATGCGGCGACGAGATCCGCAGTTGAGAGGTAACTTTGCCTCCGAGGTAAGCAATGCTAAACTGCCATCTACTATAGGTACCTCTGAGGTAAAGTATTCGTAGATGGCTCTTTAACATTGCTTGCCTCGGAGGCAAAGTTACGTGTCAACTGGATCTCGCCACCAATAGACTTTTTCCATTGAGGAGAACTTATTCTTGAGGTCAATTTATTTTACGAAGCATAACAGAAAAACTGATTTCTCGTTTTTCAACGGAAGTTTCAACTTAACTCTGCTATGTAAGCTTTTTAAAAAGGGCATCCGGGCCATCTCGGAAGATCCGAAAGGGGTGCCATTCCTCGATTATCAACGTCTGTCTCATTTGCGGGCCCACCTGCTGACAGGGGCGCCTTCACCGATCACAATCGCATCGGACAACTTATGAGCTACCGTTTGTCATTTTTCCCCTTTCTCTCTTTCCTCCTCGGCAATTAATTATCATGGTCTGCGTAAAGCGAAAAGAAGCTCTGACAAATGTGTTCTCTCTTTGAGCTCCGCTTTGTGACCGAACGAA